>BQNB010084275.1:0-28801 GCA_026074375.1 Tanacetum coccineum
TAGCAACAGCTTCTGCCCATAGAAACATCAGGGCCTTGGAAAATATCAGCATTGTCCTAGCAGCCTCAACAAGAGTACGATTCTGTCTTTCGACAACGTCGTTCTGCGGTGGAGTCCTCGGAACTGTTTTTTGGTGAAAAATGCCGACGCTTTCATAGTATGCAATCAAATCTTTATTGACAAATTATGTGCCATTATCGGTATGGATGTATCTAATAGTTTTGTTGAGACCAACTTGTATTTGCTTCAGAAATTTGATGACGAACTCTGGGGTTTCATATTTCGATCTCAAAAACTTAACCTAAGTAAACCTCGAATAGTCATCTATGATGACTAAGATGTATTTCTTTCCATTAATTGTTTGCACTCGCATTGGTCCACATCAATCCATATGAAGGGTATTAAGAACTTCCAAGTTGGTGTTTTCAGCTTTGGGTGTGTGGGTATGCTTTTTGCTCTTCCCTAGTTGACACGCGGGGCAAAGATTATCTTTCTTAAACTTAAATCTAGGTAAACCTCTTACTAAATCCTTTCTGGCAAGGTTATTGATGGTACCAAAGTTCAAGTGGGTTAAACATTGATGTCATAACCATGATTTATTCTTGGAGGCTTTGGACAATAAGCAGATTAGGGAAGACTTCATCATGTCTTCAACCGAGATAGTGTACAAATTAGAACCACGAGAACCTTTGATTAATTCAACACCATCTGTATCGCGAACATAACATGAGTGCTTCCTGAATGCAACTTCGAGATCAGAGTCATAAAATTGTCTGACAAAAAATAGATTATGTCCCAGTCCTTCCACATAGTATACCCTAGAGATCACACTATCACCAATCATAATCTCCATAACCCATGATAGCACCAAAGTGGTCATTCCCAAATCTAACTATCCCGATGAACTTTTTCACAAAATTCTTAAGCCGTGAGCGATCCCCCATCATATGTTTTGAGCAGCTTGAGTCTAATTACCAAAGGACGATCTATACGACCTCAAACATAATGTCTGAATCATAAGACAGACCGGCTTCATCATAAACAGGATCTGCAAATGATAGATTTTCCATGAACATAGTCTGTGTAGTAGGAGCCTCGTCAACATTAGAATCAAAAGCATCACAGTCATCAGCTTGAAACACATTATCCACATTGAGTGTTAAGTCCTGAACTGGTTGCTCATCCATATCTTCATCAACAACATTGTCTTGTCCACTTGCAATAAATAACAACTGCTCTTTATCCAATGCCACTCCATTCTCCTGAGCTTGCATCAGCAACATCTTATCTTTGAAGTATTCTGAGTTTTGTGGTCGCTTGGGCTGAGTGCAGTTCCTTGATATGTAGCCTATACCGTTGCAGTTGTAGCACTTAATCTGTCTTGCTTGACCTGGATTTGCATTTCCAACTCTGTTCTGAGCTCCCCTATAACCAGCTGCACCTGCACCCCGTGCATTGTTCCCCTAACCTCTATTCTGTCGACCCTAAACATTCTGAACAACAACCCTGCCATCTTGAACTGTGGCTTGGTTTCTTGTATTTGATGAAGTTCTATGTTGATTATTTATTTGAGGAAGGTATGTTTTGTATGATTGGGTGAGTAGGGCAAGTGTGTTGGTTAAGTTCTAAATTAAGTTGTCAGTTGGAGAGATTCCCGCATCAAGTTGAGTGTTGTCAGCAATGTGTGGTGGAACATATGTGGATGGTAGAGTTGTAGATGATTGTGAGTAGTACTGCTGATGTGAAACATTTGACATCAAGGCAAGAGGATCAACAGTGTGTTGAGTGAATTAATCCAACAACATTTTGTTCTCATTGGCATGTACTTCGTGTTGCTTCAGATAACAAATCTACCCTATTCAAGCAACATGTTATTAATAAACTTTGAATTCAACTGCATTCTAGACATGGTCATCTAGATGTTCCGCATGTCGTTGATGAGTTTGGCAAACCGGACATAGTAGTCGTGAATAGTTTCTCCTTTGTTATGACAGAAGTGTTCAAAGTCATCATACAATTATGATTCCCTGTCTTCTTTTGTTAATTCAGATCCTTCCAGGAGCATCTTTACATTATCCCAAATGTCTTTTGCATCAGTAATGATTGATAAGAGAGTAGATGTATTTTGGTAACCCTTGAAGTAGGATGTTTGTTGCCTGAATGTTAGCGTTATACCTATCCTTATCTTCAGGTGAAAGATTAGAATAGACTCGAACTCGTACTGGACCTAGTTGTAAGGAACCTTGATTCCCTTCAGTAAATGTTTCCTAAAATGTTCCCATCTGAAAAGGTCCTTCATTAATCAACTTCAGGATGTTCACCCCATTCTCTTTACCCTAATAATACAGTCAAATACGTTGTTTCCATGATGCAAAGTCAGTCCTATCAAGCATAGGTGGTCGGGTATCGGACCCGGTACATTGGATATCTTCCGAAAGATTAGCCATCTTAATTGATTGTGAAATGATTTAAGTTGATCGAACAATGATTAGTGATTGTATGTTAAAAGTGGTGATGTTTGTTTAAGTGTTTTGTTGTTTGAGTTTGGTACATTTGTCAAGTTTATAATAGTCCAAATTCCAAACAGTGTGTCAAACCGCTGGATTAGAGCTCAAACCGCTACTGTCAAACTGCTATAGTCAAACCGCTTTGCAGAATTATACCAAACCGCTACCACAAAGAAAAATGGCCAGAGGTTTGTTTCCCAAAAGACCTTGAGAAAAATATTCAATAAACCTGTAACAAACCGCTACCTACAAACCGCTACGAGTGTTAAACATCTACGAAGTTAAACTGTCAATCCGCTACTAGAGGATATGGTAAACCGCTATGAAGAAATTACACCAAACTGCTACTAAGAAATGAAATTGGCAGAGGTTTGTTTCCCAAATCGCTGTGAAAAATTGTCTTCAAAAACCTGTAAAGCGCTACGGATCAAACCGCTACTATTACCAAATCGCTACTAGTAAACCGCTACTAACAAACCTCTGCCTAATAAGACAAACCGCTGTCAGAAACGACAAGCCTCTAGCACAGTGTACGATCTGACAAACAGACAAAATAGTGTACTTTCTTAACAAACCACCAAAACAGTAAACCAAACCGCTACGAAACACTACAACCAGTATACCAAACTGCTATGATGAATTACGAACTTTTACACTTTAAAACACCTAAAAATCACCATTTTGAACGTTTTGACTTGGATTCTTTTGCAGAAATGAGTACTAGAAGGCTATAGACACTAAAAACATGAATTTTAACACAAGAAAGGTTAAAATCAATGAAACTCAAGAACAAGAGCTAAAACCTCCTAAAACTTAACTTTTGATCTAAACCAAGCACTAAAACGCACACACAAATGATCTAATCATCCCATGAGCTCTGATACCAATTGTAGGATATTGGAAATCATAACACGATGGAAGATAGATGGATTAGCCAAGTCTAGGGAGAGAAAGTTAGAAAGAGAAAGCTTTCTAGTGAGAGAAAGTATAACTTGCATAAAATGACTAACCACCTCTTCCAAGGCATGGAAGAGGCTTATATAGGTGCTTATAAAACCGGCCTAATAGCCTTGGTAGTGGGATTACACGTTGTGTTTAATACCCGGCCCATTACCGAATGTTATACATTAAACGATTAATTACGAGCTACAATAATCGGTAAAATACATGGGGTGACCGAGTCTTTTTCTAATATCTAACATATACGTTCAGGTTTCCAGGAGCTATGAAAGTATCCTATTATAGGTGAGCAAAATTAGAAAGTAACTTTTCCTCTATCTTTTGTATAAATTGATAAGGATATAATTTACCTGAATTTTACCTTTTGAACCGTTTGGCCATGCAGGTACGGAAACATTGTGTGGATCATAAGGGTTGAGCTTCTAGATGATTTTTGCCTCTCCTCTACATCCATGTGCTTCGCTGTGAAAATTTACTATCCAAATATTGATTTTTAGTAACTACTCTCTTTTGTTATATCAGAGTTCCTTTAAAGTACCTTTTTAAAAAGATTGACTGAATTTGTATGTGTGACATATTGTGCATAATTTTACTATATTTTGGTACAACGTATGTAAATGTGCTTAGTGCGGGGTCTTAATAATTATTAGTATATAAAAAATGGTTATGGAACGCGTGCTAAGCGTTATTTGGGAGATGGAGGAACTCATATAGGCACAAATTAAGGCACCACAATATTAAGCAGTAAAAACTATTCAGTTACACATTAAGTGTATACTACTTAGGTGTTTCGGTTGCTTAGTTAAACTATGTCTATTTTTGCAGATTTAAAGGAGCTCGGTTTAACTAGAAATCTGCTTTCTGAGTGCAGGTATGTTTAGAGAAGGGGCATTATGGCGGGTTGAGCTAATTAAGCTTGCCACTATGCCGATAATACATTTATGGTCTGCGTTCACCAAAAAGAGGGTGTGATAATTCGAATAGGTTAGAATAATGTCATTGACATTCACGCATTAGGAGGGCAAAGTATTAGCTTTGCAACCATGGCGGATGTCGCCGCTTTTCTCGGTTACCAACGAATCTGAGCCTCATACCGTAAACAGTTTTCAGATTCTATTAGGGGGTGTTTAGATTAGCATATTTTCCCACCTTTTAAGATTATTTAGATTTCCGCTATTAAAGGGTTGCTAGGGCGGCTCATGTAGTTGCAACCATGGCGGGTTTTTGATACCGCTTGGTATTAGTGTATAACTAAACAAAGATAAGTTTGAAAATAAGCCAGAAAAAGTGAGCTTATGAAACATAAGCCCAAAACAAAATAACCCATAAGCCGGCTATATAAGCCGAAACAAACACCCCCTAAGCTTTCTATGTGGTGTAAATTTGAAGGTGACTGAATTTTTGGTTTCGCGGATGTCGTCCTTTGTTAGTGAAGGGGTGGCTGCCGGTTGTGGCTTTACAGCCTGCTATTGATGAGTTGCATAGGTTCTATTGATATGTTGATGGGTCATATATTGTATTTTAATTCTTATTATACAAAGCTCTAAATAAATAAGGAAATAAGCAGATTTGGTGACCAATCCCAGACACAGCCATATGGTCTAACTATTTCAGTTTTTATTTAGTTACATGTTAATGCGATTATTCGGTAGTAGGGGCAAACCACTAATATACAAATAGGGACCTTTTCGCCTAATTTAAAGTCGCCACGTCAATTGGCTGTAAAATGATTTTCAGAAGATTGCATAATAGAAAATAGAGATACTACTATGCTCTGTACATAACCTCTAAAAGTACCCTTTCAGAATGCGCAAATCTATTTTGAAAGTATTACTATCATACAAGAATAGCTAACATAGAAATTTGTAGTCTGTACTTTTAAAACATACAAGAAATTGTCTATCACGTACTTTGCAGGGTTAATGCATTTTCTTTTGTAAGTTATGACATATTTATTATAAGAAAGTAGGTATGTTTGAACACTACCATGATCGTCTTCATCGGAAAGTGCTGCCAAATGTGTGTTGTATCTGTTGCTAACTTTCAATAATGTCAGGTATGAAAGATTCATGTGCTAAAATGGATGGAAAGAAATGGGTGGCAGCCAAAATAAAAACAGCAAACCCGAACCTTGATACATCTCTATAATCCGATAGCATTTTTTAATTTTAAGCTTGAAACTAATGATATGTATATATATTATCAGGTAATCGCAATGCATAGTTTCTGGATATTATTAAGGGTTGTTTGCATATTTTAGTAGCCACTTCGCTGTTATCAAGGGCTGTTGGATGGCATCTTATTAGGGGTTGTAATTAGGGGCGTATGTGTCTTATTAAGGGCTGTTATTGGTTGTTATTCAGCATCCATTCAATAGCTAAGTTTTATATTTTAGGAGCCATGTAGTTGTTGTTATTAGGGGCTATTTGAATGGTGTATTATTAGGGAGTATTATTAGCTGTTATTAAGGGTTTTTATTAGGAAGTTGTCACAATGTTCGATTATTTAAAAATAGTAAAAGGTTGTGCTTTAGGAAAACAAGAGATAGCAAATAAAAATTAAAATCCACAATCATACAAAAAAATGAAGTTTATGAGCTTTTCCAATTTTAAAAATTCACAGACTCAAAAGCCGATTAATGAGCCAATAACTCGCCTTTTTAGTGTTCCTGCGTTGCATAGTTTGTTCTTAATCTGTTATGCATTTGCCATTACAGTTTCTCTATTTTTTGTTACAACGACATCATGTTTAAAACTGAGAAATAAATAAGCTTTAGTCGAGTGATTTAAAATGCAGATGTATGGTTGGGTCAAAATGGTTTGGTTCACAATAACATTCTCTCGCGTTAAAATCGATTGACTTTTAAGGGGTGTTTGGCACTGATTCTGAATAGCAGTTTTAAAAGGGGAGATTGGGTCGCTTAGGTCATCCACAAGGTGCAAAAATCGCAATTTTATATGGATTTTTGGGAATGCCTTTTATCGGGTGTTCGGGGATGCTAAAAACTAGATCTTTAGGTCTTCTTAGACTAGATTTTAGTATAAAGCATTATTTCTTAAAAAAATGTCCAACATTAATTTTAATGACTTCACATCTTAAAACTAACGACTATTACTAGGAAAAAAAGCTTGCAGCGTAGGTTTATAGGATTATTAAACCATTTTATGCTTCTTGCATTTAAAATAAAACAAGTAAGTTATATTTGCATTTTCGCATAAATTATAACCTTTTTACAACCCATTTTTGTAAACCTTTTGTAGTTACTGAAAACGAAGAAAATTGTGACTGACAGATTAACATGAACATGGTTAAATAAGAGACTATTATGACAGGTATTCAGAATGCGGGCAACATGTTTGACAATAGATTTTCAAATGAGCTTCCAAACACAGCTGGTAAGCTATTCTTATAATTTATACCATTTGCTTTATTTTGGTCTTTACAGTTTCGCTTTCAAACGTGTACTTCTGATGTGTCACATATCATTTTTCTCAGAATCTGAACAACACCCCTCATGACCAATCGCTTTCTTCGTGTACATGCTCTGAGTTCTTGATACGTTTGAGAGGCGGAAAAAGATTGAGTATTAACAGAAAATGCGTGGAGAGCACAAGAGATTGTGAAAATAAATCCAGAGTATGAGATGTTATCAAACGGTTAGACATTAGTTACATATACTATCATAACATTATTAAATTTTTTATTAACAAAAAAATCAAAAAATACTATTCGTATCAAGGATTTATGTTTTGGTTACTTTTGCTTAAACTTTAATGTGGCCATTTGAGATATATATTAACTGCTTGCTTATTATTGTTTTTTAATACTGACATATGTTTGTTGTGCATATAGAACATGGTGAAACCACAGAACGAGGGACGCTGAAGATACCCGGGCTTAGTGACATGAGGCTTGAGACGATTGACACGAAGATGAAATGTGATACATAATTGGGTAAGCTCATTTGAAAGTCTTAAGAACATAATCATTTTTATGTTCTCTAATTACAGCTTTAAAAGATTTGGCGATGTTGGATTAGATGATTGGGAACAATTGTTATCTAATTCTTGTTGCGTTTTTCAGGTGTCGTGGATATCCGATGATGTGTAGAACAACAAAAACAGTGGTGAGCGTTCATGTGAGGCCTTAAATTGGTATGGGTTACATGATGTTTGAAAACCAACAAAAATCAATACTACTCCTAAAGTATTTATCTCCTGTTAATTCATATAGATTTTAAATAACACTTTATTCTAACCAGATAGTTAGCTGATCAATGTTAGACTTATTGCAGCAAAGAAAATAGTATAGTTACTAATTTATTACTAATTTATGTTTTGTTCTTTGGTTTACAGTGACCTTTTGTAGCAAGTTCGCAATTAACATCCTTCGGTTTGATAGGGCACACATAAACAAATTCAAATGGTAAGTGTAGGATCGATATACCTTAGTATAATAAGCCTTTAGCCTGTAAAGGATGTTACTTCCTTGAATAAATCCAAGTCAGTAACAATGAAACACTGATGTAATACTATCAACTATGCGGAAACTAGTTAACAGTACCAAGAAGAACACACAATGATTTAACAAACGATTTGTATTATCACACCTTGAATCTGCCTAAGTTTGCAGATCCCTAATACAATACTTATCTCTAATACTTCTAACTAATGCTTTTTCTTGTTGTTGTTGTTTCGTGTCTTTCTAATGCCTTCCTAGAGATCCTTTTATAAACATAAGGATAACTCTAGTAGGTGTACAGTCCTTATAAGACACAAATACTAATTAATACTAATCACTAATGTAACTGTTACATGATAATTACTAATGCAACCGTCTAACTAATAATCCTTTAATAACGGCAGTACTTTGACTTTTTCATCTTTAAGCCGGCAGTACTTTGACCTTCAACTTAGCAGTACTTTGACCTTCTGGCTTGTATTTCCCAACAACATAGAACCAGAATGACTTTCAAGTTTATCATCAATGACACGTTCGTCTGTTATGAGCTTCAAGTTTTCATGAACCTTTGGGTAGGCTGTGGCGAGGAATTCATCATCCATGTGCTCAGGGTTTGGTCCAACAAGAGACACATGTAATTTTCCAGAGTCTGATCCAGTCTGGTCTTCTTTCATGGGCTCAAGGTCTGGTCCAGCCAGAGCCTCATGTACCTTTTCAGGGTCTGATATAGGAATGCTTACTCCTGATGTTACGGTAGACGAGTCTACTTTACCTTGATCTTTGTCACCTTTAGGAGCAGCGGTTTCTGTTTCACTTTCTGTTCGTTCTGAATCCGATGTAGATGAAGATTCATGGATCACTTTCTCTGATATGTCATCTTCTGGTTGAGATGGAGGTCCAGTGTTGAATCATGAATGTTTGATCACGCCCTAACAAGGGTAAACTATCATGTGTTCTTTTCTTCTTTCGGCAGATCGATCAAGGAATGTGCTACTTGGTTCTTCAGTTAAACGGACTTTCCCTTGCCTACTTACTTAATGCTGTTTGGAAGTTGTTTCCGATATTGGAGGTCCCTGATCGTTTACTCCTCCAACAGGTGGCCCGACCTTGTGCTAGAAGGCTGGATCCAAGTCTAAGCTTAATAGGCTCGTTCCCTGTCAGCATCATCACACTTATCCTTCTCCTTTCTTTATGAGCTACCAAATCTCATCTTCTTAGCCAGTTCGAGATCTGGATCATCATCTTTTCGTGAGGATTAGATTTTCGTTGAGCTTCATCATCTTCGTCAACAAGTTGAAAAAGTAGCTTTCCCTTTCTAACTTTCTGTGGAAGCTTACGCTTGGAAGGTTTCTTTGTCGGAGGAGGAGCTGGCTTGGATTGTTTGACTGGTGTGGTGGTTGTGGGCTTTTTGGGTGTAGCACGCTTTGTTGCAGGTTGCACGCTTGCACTTTCTTGAGGGGTTTTCTTTGTATTCTCAGCAACCATTTCCAGATACTTGGGATAATAAGAGGATTGTTGAATGGCTTCAGTTATCAGGGGATCGGGAATTGCCATTCCAAACACTTCAACTGACTCACCTTTAGGGACAAACTTGAGATTTCCTAGTATAAAATCATCTCCAGTATGATGAACAGCAGATTCAGGACGTCGATGGATGTTGTTATTGCTTGCCAAGTAGTATATTATCACCTTGGAAAACCGTCCATAAGGAATGAGGAGAGGAGTTACTTTCTTCTTTGGGTTCTTCAGACTGGCGTTGTGACTTGCTTTGTGTGAGAAAAATGTCTGGATCCCTTGAGTAAACTCTTCCCATATCAGCTCTGCATGATCAACATTAGTTTGAGTGACGATTCCCCACAGCATTTGCAGAACTGGGTGTCTGGGTTTGATTAAGGATAGAATTGCCCTCCATGGTTGATACACATAATTCACCCTTATGTTGGAGACAATTTCTACAGGTTCAGGATACCCCAGCTCATTAACAAAATCAATGACAGTGTTACCAGACGGAGGTAACTCAAATGGATGAGCTGGGATGACAGGAGTAATTGCTAATGCCTTTCTGAGAAGATCAGCACTTAGATCGAACCATTGTTCATCAACTTGACAACTATAAACCCCCGTCTTCTCTCAGTTAATATATCTTTGTGTTCGAAACTTGTTACAGGTAGATAGCAGGAACATTTGCTGAGGCAGTGAATGCTTGGAAGAAGTTGGTATTACTCAGGATGTCCACTGATATCTGAAAGATGGGGTTCTTTTGAATCTTTTGTGCATTGAAAAGTAGGTTGCTTTTCCCGATTGTTAACCACTAAGAGCGAGGTACAATCTGCTCATCTGTTCTTGTAGGAGGTTGAGCGGGAACATTTTGTTCTGCCATCGTATTCGCAAGAGGCATTTAACAAAGAAGGTCAAACAATTGGCAGAGAAACGAAGTTAGAGAGAACTTCAGCATTGATTAAAGTCATGTCATTCCACGATTGATTAAAAACAGAGGTAACTCTGGTTTGATTAAGATCTACTAATTATCCAACAGGATCAATTACTTGTTAACTAGGCCCGGATGGGGTTTTAGAAAAGCAACTGGGTCATTCGAAGGGGCCTTGATAGATTATTGGGCTCAATGGGCCAAAATATGAAACTTAGCCCAAACCGCCGCCAGGCAGAATGCCAACTCGCCGTTAGGAGAATCGAGCAAACCGCCGCGAAAAGGGGCGGGTTGAATATAAAAAATTCGACCAAACCGCCGAGAGACGGCGGTTTACCTGTTGGAATAAAATAAAAGAAAAATTATGGCAACTCGCTGTTTAGACAACCCGCTGTTAGACAACCCGCCGTAAGGCAACTCGCTGTTAATCAACCCGCTGTTAGTCAACCCGCTGTTAGTCAACCCGCTGTTAGTCAACCCGCTGTTAGTCAACCCGCTGTTAGTCAACCCGCTGTTAGGCAACCCGCTGTTAGGCAACCCGCTGTTAGGCAACCCGCTGTTAGGCAACCCGCTGTTAGGCAACCCGTGTTTTTTTTTTTTTTTTTTTTTTTTTTTTTTCTTTTTTTTTTTTTTTTTTTTTTTTTTTTTTATTTTTTTTTTTTTTTTTTTTTTTCTTTTTTTTTTTTTTTTTTTTTTTTTTTTTTTCGCTGTTAATCAACCCGCCATATGAACCAGCGGGTTGAGTAAGTTATTAAAGAATAATAAAATAACCAACTCGCCACCTGGAAACATAAGCAACTCGCCATTCGGACATATTTCTTAAAATTCACACCACGCACCTCCTTTGTCAAAACTAATCACATCCTAAGGCATTCATAGGCTATCCTACGCATAAGACACACATTACACCCATCCTTTCCATCACACACACCGACTTTTACTTTCTAAAAGTCAACCCGCCATTAAGAAACATGGGCAAATCATTATTGTTTGAGATAGAAATCAACACATCAAAACTTATTAATATATACCTTATGAACAATTCCCAGCAACTAAATCACACCTTACAACACTACATTGGCCTTTTCATCTAAAACGACCCTAGATCTATTTTTTCTACACTTTTTAACGTGTTTTCATTCGATTCCATTGATATACACACAGAATAAATGATATAGATTAAGGTTCGATAATTACCTTTGCAAGAAACACTGGAAATCAAAGATTTGTGACTTTATTCTTGGCGGCGAGTTGCGAGAGAGTATGTGTGTGTGTTTTTTTTTCTTTGATTGGATTTCGATAAGTTTGACCAAACACCAACTCGCCGCCTCTTTTATATCCTAAGTTAGAAAGTTGGCATAATTAGTCCCTTAGGTTTCCATATTCTTTTAATTTTTGTTTTTGTTTTTCTAATGATCTTCTAAGTTTAGGCAATTGTTCCAATTTAGTCCCTATTGGTAAATTACACTTTCATAGCATACAACAGTCTTTTAGAACCCCTTAGATTTTTTCACATTCACTCTCCCCCTCAAACAACGACCCGTTTTCTATTGAAAGAGCTGTAGTCGTTGATTGAGATGAAAAGATCAGGCGAACAGCTCTACCATCACCATTGTTTTACTATACTCCCATAAAGCATGGATATAAAGTAATCCATGCCCAGACATCAAACCGGGTTGCAATTTGAAGTAATTGCAAGCCTTTTAGTAATTCCAAATGACTTAAAATATTTCCTAAGTAAGTTAACAATTAAGCCCGCAGTCATCTCCACACAAGCAACCATATTATGCTTTGTTACAAATTTGCGAATATTAGGAGCCATTTTGATATGAAATTGATGTACGTCGTAGATTAAATTTTAAAAATATGTAATAAAAAAGAAATGACATGAAGAAAAAAAATGCAATTCAGTTGAGTAATTATAGGTTGCCGTGATCGGTTAACCAAGAAATTAACCGTTGTAACTACATTATTATCGTCAAAAAACGTACGTTTGACCATTGACCGAGACATTAGAACTGTACTTAGTTGTCTAAGCATGTACTTTCTCTAAGACGAGCAGTAGCTATTGAGATTGGATTTAAGCAGTACTTATCAACTGAAAAGCTGTTCAAGTCTCAAATTTATTCAATCACAACCCTCAATTTTTGCAAAATATCTCATCAAATCTTAAAACGTGAATAAATCATTCATATCCTCCCATGTAAACTTACACAATAGAGCGTCCCAAAGATTCTTTCTAACCAAATAGTACTCACTTGAATCGCCAGTACTTTCTACATGTAAGTCCTCCCCTCAACGTAGCTATAGTTTATCATACCACTGTTACCACCAAAATTTAAATCTTGCCAAGTCAAAGCCTTGTTGAGAAAGTCTGCAACATTTACATCAGTATAACCTTGACCACATAATAGCCTCTGCTCATATCAAGCTCGGATAAAGTGATGTCGAGATCTGAATATGCTTTAGTCTTTGAGGAAGAACAGATTCTTCACAATGCATATGGTCTTTCATTGTCTATTGGATTTCAGTGTTCATGAAGTTAAATCCATAATCTAGCAGATGATTTTTGCATCCAAAGTAACCTGAGCACAACAAAAAACTTTTTCATCTTGCTACCTATTCTGCCTCTGAGATGATATAGCCACAATTGTTTGTTCTTGCATAGCCAAAGTCCAGTCCTCTTCCAAGATATTGACATCCTCCTGAATTTGATCGTTATCAAGATTGTCCCCATCATAATCACTTTGAGTAACTTGAAACCTTCAAGACACAGACAAACAGCAACAATAATGTCTGGCCTTGAAGTAGTTTAAAGTACATGAGACACCCAATCGATAGACCTGTAAAGAGTACATCAACATCTTCGCCCTCTTCATCTTTCCCTATAGCCTTCAATTTTGGGTAGATGCGCATAATGGTTCTAAAGTCCAAACTTTTGAGAATGTCTTTCACATATTTGTCTTGACTTAGAAAATACCACATAGTTAGCTTGACTTGAAGCCCCAAAAAAAAAGTAGAGTTCACCCTTGACTCATCTTAGAATTCCTTTTGCATAAGATCTTCAAAACCTTACACCATATAAGGCTTGGTAGACTACAAATATGAGGAAGTTCTAAAAGGTTCAAGCAGAATGGGATGCAAAAGAAGAGAGAAAAAGGTTGTAAGCTTTGAAGAAACCAAAGACTATTTCAAAGAAACCTACATCCCTTGCACAAGAACGGACTCAAATGATGAATTTCTTAAAGGGTCAAGGAAACACTGACGTAAGTATTCCTAGATAACAATGAAACACTGACGTAATACAATTAACTATGCGGAAACTAGTTAACAGTATCAAGAAGAACATACAATGATTTAACAAACGATTTGTATTATCACACGTTGAATCTGCCTAAGATCGCAGATCCCTAATACAATACTTATCTCTAATACTTCTAACTAATGCCTTTTCTTGTTGTGTTGTTTTCGTGTATTCTGTGTGTCATTCTAATGCCTTCCTAGAGATCCTTTTATAAACATAAGGATAACTCTAGTAGGTGTACAGTCCTTGTATGACACAAATACTAATTAATACTAATCACTAATGTAACTGTTACATGATAATTACTAATGCAACCGTCTAACTAATAATCCTTTAATAACGGCAGTACTTTGACTTTTTCATCTTTAAGCCGGCAGTACTTTGACCTTCAACTTATCAGTACTTTGACCTTCTGCTTATCAGTACTTTGACCTTCTGGCTTGTATTTCCCAACAATCCTCCCCTAACTTGAATTCTACTCGCTTGACTTCAAGTTTCTTGATGGTTGGATATCTCCTTTCAGCATCAATACAAGTCTTCAATCTTCTAGATATAATCCTCTAAGCAATATCTTGTACACAATCTGTTTGAATATCTTGAAATGCACCCTCTTGTTTTGAACATAAACTCTTTCAAAAATTCTTTGACTTTGCATCAAACAGATTGTTCTTCAATCAGCTGCAGGTCTTCTCAGCAACATAAATGGTTTTTATGAGCCTTTACCAAGTAGCCATTCACTCTTGGGCTAGTCAGTTCTTTGGTACCTAGAAAAGGTAATAATCCATGGTGAACTGAAAACCACTTCAACACTCAGAACATAAATCATAGTGTGTTGAATACTATATGACTTTTGGTAAGTCATTACAACCATGAACGGATTTGATAAGTCTTTACCTGTAGCCGTTTGCTCAGGACTAGCCAACTCTCAGTAATAAAACATTGGTGAGTTGAGAACCATATAGTTTTGAGCAAACTATTAAAGCTATAAACGGATTTGAAGATCACACCAGAGCCGTACCCTCATGGTGAATCAAACTCTTTCTTGTCTGTTAGACATGGTGAGTTGAATACCATTTGTCATGTAGTGCAAGCACTAACATCAGGTGTTACTCTCAAAACTTTGAAAAATATTGTGCTTTAAAAAGTTTTTGCACACTCAAAACTTCAAAATATTTCAAAAACAACTTTTTAACTAGCAGTACTTTCAACAAAGTACTGTTTGTTTTAAACTAGCAGTACTTTGAATAAGGTACTGCTTGTTCACAGTTAAGTCTTTTTATCAAAACAAGATATGTTACTTTCAAAGAAAATTTTGATAAATCATACCAGTTGTTTAAGAATCATCACCATCTTCAGTTGTCCATAAAATAAACAGATGTATCAATGTGATAGCTGTTTCACTCTCATCTTCAACTTCCATACCATGATCTAGCATCCTGATCATCAGCTCTCTTGATAGAGGATATCTTCTTTCTGCAGCCAGCATATGAATCATAGTACCATCCTCTAACTCTAATGTATGCACTCCTGAAGATTCATTAAGTCTCCATCTAATGATTTCCCAATCTTCTGTTTCTTCCAGAAGTCTTAATCCTTGTTTCAGGCGTTCTTCAAATAGTTGTAAGATCTTTGAAGTTACCAATACCTAAATAGTGGAAGGAATGTTGCTCATAATAGTCTTGAACAACCCGATATAGGTGATATAATTCCTGTCTATCCAAGATAGGCTAGTATCTCCCTCAAAGTTTAAAGCTCTGAAATGCTTGTTTGCCCTAAAGTTATAAGAATACTCTCATTTTTATTATTTTTTTTTCTCATTTTTAGGGTGAGTCAATGACTTTGAACTCTGTAATCACAGAGATTGCTTCTAGTGACTCTCTGTCTTGTACATTGTGCTCAAAGTCTACAATCCTAAGATAGTTTCTAAGCGCATCAATTGATTCTGTCCTCAACTTAAGCTTCTTTGATGGCTGTCTTCTGAAATTGTAGCTTTTCTCTCCTTAAGGAGTCTCTTTGAATCTCTTTCCTGTAACAACTTCTTTCTTTCTCTGAGCCCATTGGAATAAATCTTTGATGGAGTCTTTAATGGATTACTTGAACTTTGTTCATACAATTCCATTAATCGGTGGATACCTAAGTTTGCCAAACATTTTGTATCCTTTGACCTTTTAAGAAGTTCATCATTTGATTCCTTTCTTGTGCAAGTGAAGTAGGTTTCCCTCAAATAGGCTTTGGATTTGCTTTCTTCAATTCTTCAACCTTTTTCTTTCTTATCTCTGAATCCCATTCTGATTGAATCTTTCTAGCACCCTCATCATCATTTGTAGTCTCCAAAGCTCTGATTTGTTGAAGAGTTAATTTCTTCTTTTTGGGCTCTTCAACCAATATCCCTTTGCCTTTATCTTTTAGGTCAGTAGCTTGAGTTGGCTGTTGAGGTTGAGATTGTATGGGACCAGGAATGCTTAAACCTCTTGGCCTGCTGATATTGAGAGAGATATCAGCAAGAGCTTCATCAACTTTGAACTGTTCTTCAGGCTCTATATCTTGAGTTTGACGAATTGGGCTTGAAGGGACTGAATCATCATAAATTTTGGGTCTTGGAGTAACAGTACTCTGTCTAGCAGTACTTTGAATTTTCTCCAAATCCAATTCTTCTGTATCTCCACTCTTTACATCAGAAGCCTCTTTCTCCTCAATATTGATTTCTTCTGTTTCATCACTTTTTCTTTCCACGTCAGGAGTAACAGCAGCATCTTTATCAACAATATCTTCAAAGAAATGATCTGCTGTATAATCTTCTTGAACATAGTGCTCTTCAGACAAATTACCTTCATCCTTATTCTCCCCAGGTTTGACTGAAGGACACTTTCTTCTTTGCTTCTTTCCTTTGTCTTATGTTTCTGACTTCACTCACCATGAAAATGATGTTTGACTATGCTTGACCCCTTTGGACAAATTCTTTGAGTTTGGCTTGAGCTGAGAATTGTTTAGCTTGTGAAAATGGTTTGCCTCTTGAGTCTCCTAACTTCCCTGTTTAAAGCATATAAATCCAAAAGTCCCTCATCTCCTCCAGATGTTTGAGACGCATCTGTGGGAGTATAATCATTGGGAGATTTTGGAATGTCAGTAGCATCTTGAACTGCATCAGTACCTTGAGCTTCATCAGTACCTTGAGCTTCAGCAGTATCTTGTAAGTCAGCAGTACCTTCAGCAGTACTAATACTAGCTTGAGCAGCACTTTGAGTAGGGGTACCTTGAACATCCCTTGGAGAATTGTCAGCCTAGAATGAGTGCTATTTCACTATGTGCTTTCTCTGCCTGCATAATGCTGTAACTACTCTAACAATGGTGGAGTCAAAGGTGTGATCCCCCCCCCCCCCTCCCCAACCCCCCCCCCCCCCCACCCCCCTTCCCTTCCCCCCCCCCCCTTCTCCCCCCACCACCCCCCCCCCCCCCCCCCCCCCCCCCTCCCCCCCCATACCAGAGAAACTCTAGGACTATTATTTCTCTTAATGGAAAGACCTTATGAGGGGATGGAGTAACGGGTGGTAGAAAATTCTTAGGTCTGGTTACTCCCTCTAATTGTTTGTTCAAAAACAGTTGAATAAATCTAGGATACATAAGAAAAGGTGTACCATTGGAAATATGTCCTAGCATTCCATTCATAAGCATTAAAGAGAAATTGAACTTTTGGTTTGTGGCTAATCCTACTAGAGCAGATGCGATATTAGTCCCAAATTGTTCCCATGAAGTACTCTTAGGACTAAGACAGTGAAGTAATACATGAACTAAATACTTCCACTGAGGGCTAAATAAAGGTTTAGAGAAAGTAAGTTGTGCTAAATTACCCTCATAGCCTATATCTCTGAGTGAGTCCCAAATAACCTGCCTTGGAAAACAATCAATACCATTTGCATCATCAAGGAGTAGATCAGCCCGTATGGTTTCTTCAGAAATCAAAATCCTTTTGCCAGCGACCATGGCGCGAATATGAGGTACGTCATTGATTACTCTGAGAGAAGCGGTAGCCCAAAATTGTTGAAGCCATGGACCGATTAGATCAGGATCAACTAACAACGAGTAGTTAATGCAGCATCCAGCAAGATAATCAATGATTTGATGAAAATCGGCATTATGTTCAGTCTTCTCTACACAAGCAATCATGTTGTGTTTGTTACAAGTACGAATGTTTGCCATTGGATATGAAATTGATGTGCTTCGGAGGTTGTATTTAAAAAAATATGTGTAGCATAAAATTCGAGAGAAAATGCAATTCAGTTGAGTATATATAGGTTGCGTTGGATAACTAAGAAGTTACCGTTGTAAATACGTTTTTATCGCAAAAACGTATGTTTGACCGTTGACCGAACGTTAGAACAATACTTAGTTGTCTTAGCAGTACTTTCTAAGACAAGCAGTACTTTGAGTTGGCTAAGCAGTACTTTCAACTTAAAAAGATTTCCAACTCAAATTTGTCAACCACAACCCTGCAATTTTTCAAAATATCTCTTCATATCATTAAAACTCTGAACAATCATTCATATCCTCCCCTCAAATGTAGCGGTAGTGCTTCCAAAGATCCGTTCTAACCAAAACAGTTCATTCCACTTGTACTCCCAGTAATTTTATGTGATCTCCCCTTCAATTGTAGCTACGGGTTCTCAATTACCATGGTTACCACCAAAAAATTAAATCTTGCCAAGTCAAACCCTTTGGTGAGTAAATCTACTACATTATCATTAGTGTGAACCTTGACCACATTAATGAGCCTCTGCTCATAACAATCTCGAATAAAGTGATGTCGAATCTGAATATGCTTAGTTTTTGAGTGAAGAACAGGATTCCTCACAATGCATATGGTACTCTCATTGTCTATATGGATTTTAGTGTTCATAAAGTTAAATCCATAATCGAGCAGTTGATTTTGCATCCAAAGTACCTGAGCACAACAACTTGCAGCTGCTACATATTCTGCCTCTGTAGATGATATAGCCACAATTGTTTGTTTTTTGTTTTTCCAAGAGACCAGTTTTCTCCAAGATATTGACCTTCCTCCTGAGTTGATCGTATAATCGTGATTGTCCCAGCATAGTCACTGTCTGAAAAGCTCTAAATGAAAGGATGAGTCCCTTAGGATACCATAAACCCAATTTTGGTGATGTTTGAGGTACCTAAAGATCTTTTGACAGCAAGCAGGTGAGAAACCTTTTGTGTGACTTGAAATCTTGCACACAGACAAATCACAACTTTATGTCTGGTCATGAGGCAAGTTAAGTCACTTGAAGACACCAA
Source organism: Tanacetum coccineum (assembly GCA_026074375.1). Classification (NCBI taxonomy): domain Eukaryota; kingdom Viridiplantae; phylum Streptophyta; class Magnoliopsida; order Asterales; family Asteraceae; genus Tanacetum; species Tanacetum coccineum. The sequence continues at coordinate 18,953 of BQNB010084275.1, forward strand.
TCTAGACCTATAAAGATGTACATCAACATCTTTCACCTTCTTCATCTTTTCCTAGAGATTTATGAGCTTCAATTGGGGTAGATGCTGGCTTAATGGTTCTAAAGTCAAATTTGTTAAGAATGTCATTCACATATTTGTCTTGACTTAGAAAAATACCAGCTGAAGTTTGCTTGACTTGAAGCCCCAAAAAGAAGGTGAGTTCACCATTGAAATCATCTTGAATTCCTTTTGCATAAGTTATTCAAAATCCTTTACCATGGAGATTTGGAGAGCAAAGTAAATATCATCTACATTATACCTGTACCAACATGATATCTCTTCTATCCTTCTTAATAAATAGAGTTTTATCAATAGCCCCTCTCCTATATCCATGTTTCAAAAGAAAAGTGGAAAGTCTTTCATACCATGCTCTTGGGGCTTGATGTAGGCCATAAAGTGCCTTGACAACTCTATAGACCTTGTTTGGATGAGCAGGATCCTTACGAAACTGGTGTATGTTTTCATAAACCACCTCTTCATGTGATGTTGCATATAAAATGCACTTTTGACATCCATCTGATTGGTCAGTTAAAGCCCATGAAAGTATGCAAATGCTATAAAGAGTCTGATCGGATTCATTTCTGGCAACGGTGCAAAGAACTTCATAATAATCCACACCTTCTCTTGTTGTACCCTTGTGCAACCAGTCGTGCTTTTATTCTTGATATAGTACCCCGTTCATCCCTTTTGTTTCTAAAAAACCCCATTAGTTCCAATAATACTCTCTTGCCATCTGGTAAGTCACATAATACCCATACAATCTTGTAGCTTGAATTGAAGCAGTTCTTCTTGCATCGCTTCAACCCAACTTTCATCTGCTAAAGCTTGAGAGACTTTCTTGGGTTCCTCTTGTGGATAGAAACAAGGCAAACAAGCATGTTGCTGATCTTTGTGTTAGTTCTGTTTTGTTTGTTATATGAAGACAGCAATGCTTGATGGTCGACATTATCATCTTTCTTTAAGCTTTTTCTTGTGAGAACCCCAGTAGTACCTTTCCAATAATCTGATTCTGAGGATGATTCTTATGAATTCTAAATGTAGGAGTAGAGCTTACATCAATGGTGTGATCCATGTTGTTGTAATCAGGCGCTTCATCTTCCTCATTTTCTGTATTTTCATCATCAAAAGAATTTGTAGAGAAAACACCATCTTTTGGAACATCATCATCAGAATCTGTAGGTGTATTACCGGTACTTTGAGAAGGTGTGTTAGCAGTACTTAGAGTTAAAGTACTGTTGACACTTTCTTTTCCCTTTTTAAGTGCTATTCTCCTCTTCTCCTCTTCAAAAGTGTTCCTTTGAGCATCATTATGAGATTTAACAAGAGATTCTTAATGCATTAAACTCACAAGCTCATCATGTAGGGCTTGTTCTTCAGAAGACAATGGAACATCTTTGTCAGCAGTACGTTCCTCTGAATGCGTATTCTGAGCTGCATTAATGCTTGGAACATGAACAATAAAACTGCTGGTCATTTCCCCCTGATCTTCAATGTCATCATAAGTTGGATCCTGTACTCCTGAATCGCATGATTTTTCCTTTCCTTAAAGGTATGTAATTCATGGAGGAGTTAAAAGATCAAGATCATACATCAATCAGGGACTTTTCCTTTATGATTCTCTGATTCTCAAGAAAGTCTACATGAAGACAGTCTTGAACTTTTCTTGTTACCTGTTATTGACTATAAAAACCTTTGATGCTTGTAGAGTTTCCCAAACAGATTTCCTTCTTTGACTTACCTTCAAACTTAACTAATTGTTCTTGAGGTATTAAGTATAGTCAGAGAACATCCTAAAAGGTACTCATGAACTGATGTTAGGAGATCTGCCTATCAAAATTTCATAAGGAGTCTTCATTTGAGGTTTAGTCACCAAGACTCTGTTTAGCACATAGCAAGCAGTATTGACTGCTTCAGCCCAAAATTGAATAGTAAAAGAGGTCTGCTTGCATAGTGTCTAGCAGCGTCAATGAGGAGTTCCTATTCTTTCTTTGCATCACCCATTTTGCTGAGGAAGTCCTTTGCAATTGCTATATTTCTCTTGATTCCTTTTTGGCACAAAAACTCATTCTTTTAATTGATCTTGAAACTCTGTTCCATGGTCACACCGGATGGTCTTTATTATGTCTTAGCCTATTTCTAGACCCACATCAGATCATGAAGAATAATCATATGTCTCTCTTGTAAGCCAAGAAAAACACCCAAATGAATTTAATACAGTCATCATGTGACACACAAGCAGGTACTTTTCTATATTTACACTCTCTACTGAAACAGGTCCAAATAAATCCATATGGAGCAATTCTAAAGGTTCTCTGATTGTTCTTTCTTTAATCTTCTTGCAAGAAGCCCTGTGCTGTTTACCCTTTCTACATGCCAGACATGAATGATCAAGCTTGAATGTCTTGGAAGGTAAACCTCTAACCAGATTGCCTTTAACCAACTTGTAATATTCTTGAGTTTACATGCCCAATTTCTGTGCCATAAGCAGCTTCATCCTTTGTGCTTTGCAAACCAAAACAAGTTACTCCTCCAAAAGGAATAATATTTTTTAGATCCAAACTGTATACATCATTCTTTCTAGGAGCTCGAAGTATCACCAGATCTTCTTCAACAAACTTGAATTTTGGAGATAAGATAAGACACTCCTTATCTGTGAAGAGTACATTGTGCTTCTTATCACAGATTTGAGAAACAAATAAGAGATTGAACTTAAGCTCCTCCACATAGCTAACTTTCTCGAGGTCTAAGCTGATGTTCTTGATGTTTCCTTTTCTGAGATTATTAATCCTTTAGAATCATTTCTAAAAGCACATAACCCACCTTTGATTGCTTTAAATCAGACAAACTTATCTTTGTCTCCTGTCATACTTCCAGAGCTAACCACTGTCAATTATGCATAATCCTTGAGATCTTCTTTGGAGTGCCCTGCAAAACTAGTGTAAAGAATTAGACTCTTTTAGGGACCCAAGTATAACTGCTTGGTATTACCTTTATGGTGTTACATACTCAAATTGCTGATGTGTAGGATCATTATCACTATTCATAAGAAATCTAGATAAGCTCCTTTTGGTCTCCATGTTTGTTTTGAATTTTTCATGGCACTCTCTTTGACATTTTGTGGAAGTACTGCTTGTGATCCAACAATACTTCCTTTCTTAACCCAGATAGATTTCATAATTTTCTTGGGTCTGTGTGGTCTATAAGGAGTCCTTGTGGTAGAAAACCTTGATGATGGTGAATAACTTGAGGTTCTAGGTCTTCTATTATCTATCTTTGGATAATAAGGTCTACCAGTACTTCGTGAAAGTGCTGCATGTGGTACTCTAGGTCTAGCAGTGTCCTCGATAAAATACATTAGCTATTACTTTTTGTAGTACTGTTTGTGTCGTTTTGGTCTGGCGTACTTATTCAACCCTTCCCTTGTAAGGTACTGCAGATGGGATAAAAGACTTCTTTTGGTGAGGGTACCTAGAGTTTCCTGAGAAGTTACTATGGTTCACCTTTGATTGTTGTTCTAGATTGGTCTTTTGTCCACTTGAAACGTGTGCTCTTAGGTTTCTGTGTTTGGTTTGTTTGAAGTTCTTTCATGTTGTATTTACAGTCAATTGATTAGTTGATTAGGACTGTATTCATACATAACATATTTTACACATTTTACTGCCCAGACCCGTTTTCCTAGTTCCTTGACCAACACTTTTTTTGACTGATAGGTGACTTGTTTTCGAAAAGTTGTTTCACTATTTTCTGAGTTTATAACAGTTTTTTTGAATTTCTGAAGAGTTTAAACGTCTCTTCATTCATTCACTATCAACCCAATCTTCATTTATGACTTTTTTTCTATCAATTTTGGTTGACTGACTTTGTTTATTCTCTTGATTAAGGACTTATTACTAATGCTAGTTCATCTATCCCTGTAAAGGAGACATTTGCCCTAGGTGGTATGATAGTACCTGTAGGTGGAGGTACTGAATGAAATCCTTTTGCTTTTTGAAAATTTGGATACAAAGATTCAGTCAAATTTGTATTCCCAGATGAATTGTCACTATCCATACTACTACTAGACTCAATCCCAAATCCTATACATGACTTATCAGACAAATATCTTTGTTTGTTTTTTTTGTTTAGGACTTCATTATGGACAGTACTGAAGTAATTCTGTCTATTTTTGCATAGATTTAACTTGGATATCATCTCTTCTACTTTTAAGGCTTGATCTAGTTCCTTTTGTTTTTCTTCTAGTTTCAAATCCCTTATCTTTAAGTCATATTCCATTTGTTCATACTTATCACCCCATGCATATTCATTCTTTTCATGTGTTTTAAGTATAACTTTATAATGGACTTAAGCTCATTTGATATTAGAATTTCAAACCAGCCTTTGGAAAATGGTCTCTTCAGTTAGATAGTTTACAAGCAGCTTTTTTTAAGATTTACTTTACATTTGGAACAGTAATGGTACCTCTGAGTTTGTAGCCATCAAGGCTGAGACCACTGGTGTATTCGGTCAGCTTTGTAGCTCCAGTCCAACAAACACCAAGTCCATCTTGTCCAATGTGCAACATGTTCTGCATCAAAACTCCATGCTCTTAATATCTTGGTTTCATACTTCAGTCAGTGCCATCATAGCAATTGTCACTGGTTCAGCATCAAATTCCTTGCGTCCAGTCATATCTTCATTGATGTCTGTTGCCACCAAGGCTTTGAGTTTGATCTTCAATTAGTCAATATCATCTTTCCTGTCTCGTCCATTTGAGTGTTTTATGGTATTTAGCAAATCTGCACTCCCTAGCAAAGTGACCCAACTTTTGACAATTAAAACATTCAATATTTGATTTGTCAAAAGTTGGTTCCACATTTCTTTGGCTTGAGATCAATTGGTCTTCTGTTTTCCTCATAAACTTTCCTTATCCTTGCAGTTATCATAGCCACCTGCCATCTAATGTCAATTTCTTCCATAGCATCCTCATCAATTTGCAGCAGATCTTCATCATCATGAGTTGTAGGCATAGATGCTTGTTGAGAAAAGAAAGAACATATGATTTCATCTGAGTGGGAAGCATAGTTAGGAGCAGTGTGCGCCTTGCTTGCGGCAGCTTGAGTATATCCTTTTGGGATATTTGTTGGGTCAGCAGTACTTTGTTTCAAAGTACTGCCCTTTACTTCTGTGGACAGAAAAGCAATGTTTTGTGAGCTTGAGTTTGAAACACCCTTCAATTCATGCTCATACACCTTCAAGTTGTTGTAGAGATCATCAAATTTGTTTTTCCCACCATATTTTCATCCAATCCAGGTTGTCCCGAATCATTGTAGCAATACCATGCCATACAAATGGTTGCTTCTTAGAAACTTCAAGTTCGCATCTTCAAGGGACACTTTTGCATCATATATTCAAGCATACTAGAATGTTCTAAACCTTTCGTAATGTGAATTCTAGATACTTCTCTAGATCAATAGTAAAGTCTCGAATTGTTGTTTACAAAGATTCTTTTCCATCTTATTTGATGACTTCATTGCCTCCAAATCTTGCTTTTATGACTGACCATAAAGTTTTTGCATCTTCAGCATCATGAAAACTGAGAAGATGTCTATCAGGTATTGCAGAAAGCAATATGTTAAGAGCTTTCTCATTGTTTCTTCTTGCGTTGGCAGCAAGCGAAGTTTTTGGTGCTGACGAGGATGCAGGATCAGTTGTAGGTTGGTCTCCATGAGTGATTATATCCCATAGTATATGATCAGTGATGGCAATATACTGTCGCATCTTCATAGACCATAGGTCATATTCACCCTTCTTGATCATTGGGATTCTTAGTGCAGTGACGAACGAGGTGGGAGGGATAGGTTCAGCTTCAGACATCTTTTTGGAATTTTGAACGATTTCGAATGATTAAAAATTCTTCTAGATCAGAGTCTCTACACAAGCTCTGATACCACTTGTAGGATCGATATTCCTTAATGAAACACTGATATACTGTCAACTATGCAGAATCTAGTTGGCAGTACTAAGAAGAACACACAATGATTAATCAAACGATTTGTATTATAACCCTTTTGAATCTGCCTAAGTTGCAGATCCCTAATACAATACTAATCTCTAATATCACTAACTAATGCTTTTTACTATAGTTGCTTTGTTGTTCGTGTATCTCTAATGCCTTCCTAGAGATCTTTTATAGACGTAAGGATAACCCTAGTAGGTTTACAATTCTTGTTTGACACGAAAACTAATTCTAATCAATCTAAAATTACAAATACATAATTATCCTTTAATTATCCTTTATCTTCGGCAGTGCTTTGACTTTCCTCTAATACAAAGCATTTACTTTGAATATACTAGCAGTACTTTGACCCTCCTTTAATACAAAGACAGTACTTTGAATGTACTGACAGTACTTTGACTTTCAGATTTGTATTTCCCAACAGGGACATACATGCAAACGGGTAGTGTTGCATCTAGTTTGCATCTAGTATATATGCTTACATGTCATGCACCATTTTAGCATTAGTTGATTTTACTAAGTGCTTACATAGGGTATATAAGTGTTAATATTACATTACATATATTATTGATGGTCTTATATAATTATTTTTATGTTTTTTTTTTTTCTTATATGAGTTTATATTATGGTTACAGATTAGCCATGTCATCAGACAACGCATCGTCTACAGTTACCTATACGTCCATATGCTCTGATTTAAATGGACCATCATGGGGTATCCCACTCGTGAATGCCGACGAGCTTCCAAAGATGGACCCCTACGAGGAGGTGGCCCAACAGGGGCAGGCACACCCACTGTCACCTACTTAGGTACCTGACCCCATGGAGTTGGATGAGCATGTACCAGTATATATTTCGGAGCCAGAGTACCATGCACCATCAGACGATGACATTCAGGTCGAGGATCAGCTTTATGATGATGATGCTTCACCAACTGCTGAGTCACCTGGATACATTGCTGACTCAGATTCAATAGAGGAGGATACTGATGAGGATTCTATTGATTATCCAGATGAGCCCGAGGATGGCGAGGAGGATGACGATGAGGATCGCGAGGAGGATCCTAGTGAGGAGCATGAGCCTGAGGATGACGACGATGATGATACATATGATAAGGATGAGGAGCCCACTGAGGACGAGGAGAAAGAGGAGCACCCAGCTCCGACTGATTCTTCTGTGGTACCTGTTGTTGACCCTGTTCCCTCAGCTGGGGATACAGAGGAATTTGAGACTGATGAGTCTGCACCTACACCTAGATCACCTCAGACTAGGGTCCTTTTTTCTCAGACACGACTCCGTAGGGCACGGAAGACTGTCAGACTTGAGCCACCCATGTCAGCATCCATGGAGGCACGCATTGCTAAGCATGCTGCCGCACCTATACCACCCACCAGCCCTGCCTATGATCAGGCACCATTAGGTCATAGGGCAGCCATGATCCATATGAGAGATGACATCCCCGAGGAGGACATGCCACCTCGGAGGAGATTTGTACTTGCTGCTCCCCCACCTGGGTGTGATGTAGCAAAGAGTTCTGCTACTGCTAGAGCACCTAGAGGTCAGTATGATTTTGTTGATACTGTTGAGGCAAGACAGGGTTTAATTCGTAGTCCTGGTCATGATGCCCAGACTATTGCTAGAGCTGTTGACAGAGCAGAGGATGTTGGTTATGTTAGAGCTTTACAAGCCTCTGAGCATAGGATGATGACTTTCATTGAGGAGGTCAACTTGAGGGTCAGCTACCAGGCACAGATTCGCAGGCAAGAGAGTGAGGATTTTTATACACAGCTTCATGATGCTCGGACCGACCGCAGAGACATTAGACTCGAGATTAATGTAGTGAGAGGTTAGAGGACCGCTTACGAGACAGAGTTGCATGAGGTACGCCAAGCTTACCTTAGTTCCGAGGCTCAGAACAGGGCATTATTGGTGCGACTTGAGACACTGGAGACTCACATGAGTCGTATGGAGTGGCAGCGCCAGAGAGCTAAGGATGATGCAGACAGATAGATGATGCGTACCCATATACTAGAGGCTAGAGCTTAGATTGATACGGTGGAGGACACCGGCAGTAGCTGTTAGTTGTACTTTTCATTTCTAGCTATCTTGTATAGTCTATTAAGTTTTATGGGTAACTCCCAGCTAATAGACTCTAGGACGTATTTTCATTTTCTGTACTAGATCATTAGTGGTCATTTTGTATCCAAACAAATCATGTACGATTCGACATTATGTTATGAAATGTTGATGTATTATGTTATGGTTGATTTCATTTTATTCATTCTCCATTGTGTTGTGGTGTAATTATTATTATCATATCCATTTGTATCGACATTGTGATTATATCTCACGTACATTGTATTCTTGTGATTAGTAGAATCATGCCTGTAACAAGACAAGGAGCAAACGACGCCATGACTCCAGAATCCATTCAAGCTATGATCGATCGGGCAATCCAAAGAAACTCTACCCATACTCAGGATGATGCAAGCCAAAGTTCGGGTGGAGGACTCAGAAGGCCTGTGCAACCTGCACGTGTCTGTTCCTACACCGATTTCATGAAATGCCAACCCTTGAACTTCAAGGGAACTGAAGGCGTTGTTGGCCTGTCTCAATGGCTCGAAAAGATGGAATCAGTATTTCACATTAGCGGTTGTGCCATTGACAATCAAGTGAAGTTCGCTACCTGCACTCTGCTAGGTGTTGCACTAACCTGGTGAAATGGTCATGTAAGAACCTTAAGTCATGATGCTCCCTATGCTATGACTTGGGGGACTCTCAAGAAGAAGTTGACAGACAAATAGTGTCCAAAAGGTGAAATCAAGAAACTTGAAATTGAACTGTGGAATCTTAAGGTCAGGGGAAACAATGTTGCAGCTTACACTCAGCGTTTCCAAGAACTAGCCTTTATGTGCACCAAATTTCTTGTTGATGAGACCGAAAAGGTTGACAAGTAAATCAGTAGACTTCCTGATAACATTCATGGGAATGTCATGTCTGCAAGACCCAAAACTCTTGATGATGCTATCGAGTTGGCCAACGACTTGATGGATCTAAAACTACGCACTTATGCAGAAAGGCAGAATGACAACAAGAGGAAGGCTGACTATTCATCAAGAAACAATCAACAACCCCACAAGAAGCAAAATGTAGCTAGGGCATACATTGTTGGCCCTGGTGAAAAGAAGGCTTACACTGAAAATCTACCTATGTACACCAAGTGCAACTAACACCACACCAGACAATGTGCACCTAAGTGTGGAAACTGAAAGAGGTATGGTCATGCTACCAATGATTGTCGGGTCAATGCCAACAACAACAACAACAACAAGAATCAAAAGGCAGGAGCATGCTATGAATGTGGTAACACCTGACACATCAAGAAGAATTGCCCAAAACTAAAGAACCGTAGGAATAGCAACGGGAATGACACAACTCAAGGAAGAGCTTATGCTTTGGGAGGAAGATATTCTAGCCCGGACTCTAACGTCATCACGGGTACGTTTCTCCTCAACAACCGTTATGCTACAATTTTGTTTGATACTGGTGCGGATAGGAGCTTTGTATCTAATACCTTTAATGACTTGATTAGCATTACCCCCACTACGTTAGAAAATCATTATGACGTAGAATTAGCCTATGGGAAAATCATAGGAGTTAACACCGTAATTCGAGGTCGCACTCTAAACTTCATGAATCATCCTTTCAACATCGACTTGATGCCTGTCCCACTCGTTAGTTTTGACGTCATTATTGGAATGGATTGGTTAACAAAGTAGCATGGAGTGATCATCTGTGACAAGAAGATTGTACGT
>BQNB010084276.1:0-28801 GCA_026074375.1 Tanacetum coccineum
AACCCAAAATCAACTATCAAGAATCATATCTCCTATATGAAAATTACACTTGATGCAAACAATCTAAAAAGAAACCTTCAATAAAAAAAAACCCTAAATTCTAATGTATAAAAATTCAAATCCGAAAAACAGGGTTTATAAACTTACAAAATAGATGAGGGATCTTACAGTCATCTTCGTAGTTATAGGTGTTAAAACTGCATCAATCCCGTAGTGTTTCATACAGTGTGAATTTACAACCGTTATTCACCTTGTAACCCATGATTGTTGGTATTCTTTTGGTTAAAACTGCATCAATGCTGTAACTCCAGGAAGCCCTTTGTATTCACGTCGTTAATTTCAGGAAGACTAAGATGGAAGTCGCAGAATGAGTGCAAGCATTTAATGGATACAACCACATTAAATTAAGGGGTTGTTTGGTTAAAACTGCATCAATGCTGTAACTCCAGGAAGCCCTTTGTATTCACGTCGTTAATTTCAGGAAGACTAAGATGGAAGTCGCAGAATGAGTGCAAGCATTTAATGGATACAACCACATTAAATTAAGAGGTTGTATCTTTTAGTATAATAGATAGATAGATTTATAAAATGCTTAAGAAAAACTTATAAAGTTTTCTTTAGCCAGTTTCTTATTTTAATTACAGTTTAGAAATGAAACCAACAATTTAATATCTTCTGTTGAAGTATAATAGTGCAAAAGTGAATGGCTTGGTTGAAAGGATTTGGTAGGAAACCACAATCAAACAAATCTATCATACAATAAAAATGGATACAATAAAAATGGATCTTACTGAAAAAATAAAACAAATTTCTGTGACATTCCTTAAATGGCAACATGTTTTTAATATTTTACATTTCTACCTAATGTTTTATATTTGGTCAAGTGTCCAAATAATCATTTTAAGTACCAAATGAGTACTGGAAATCAAATTACTAATGGCTTTTTTTTCTCTTTTTTTTTTGCATGGCAAAACGAGTAACAAATAGAGTTCAAGTGCATTATATATGATAACGAGCAAGTGATAAACTTTTAACACAAGTTGTTCAGATATATCATTTTAGCTTTATAGGCAATAAAACAAAATAAATTTGCATTATGGTGGATATGATGATTAATTTATTGATTAGACACTCTAACCATGTGATTATCCTACGCAATCAAGTTCACCAAATCCACTTCTACTTATGATGATTAATTTTGATAATTGCAAAGCCAACAAACAAATGAGACTAGACAAATATTAATTTTAATCAGACAATTATATAAATATATTAAAAGCCAGAAATCGTAAATCGTGCCACATTTTTATCGGTTAATGCAAACCCGGGTCGATCCGCTGAAACCCGCCGGAGTTAGGCCGGAACCACCGGAAAGAGAACTCGCCCCGCCTGAAAACCCGAATCTTTATTATTGTTCATCTATCAACACGTGTCGCTTCTCCTTCTCAATCCCACTATCTCTTCCACTCCTCTCACTTCATTAAAAAACACGTATCATTATACGTGTTTCTCCCACCATCTCATCCCTCCTCTCCTTCTCAATCCTACAATCACCAAACCATATCACATGTTCTTCCACCGCACTCATTCTCACTCACCTCTATTGCTTTCTCTCTCTAAAAACAGTCGATCAAAAATTCAAAATTGGTTGACGTAAGTTACTACTTTCAAGATCTACATGAACTTTGCAATCCCACGTATGTATTGCTTCAAATTGCAGCTATGTATTTGAGGAAAATTTTAACTTTAGTTATATCTTAAAAAAATTTAGATGCTGGGTTGGGTTAGGAGAAAAAGGAGAAATTACATATTAAGATGGAGAGGAGGAGAGCAGCAGTATTGCAAAAGAGTTCATGAAACTGCATGCATCGAGCTGTAATTTGTAAGTATCAATCTTTTAGCATCTACATATATGTATATTGATTTGGGTATGGTTTGATTTTACTTAATTCATTCTTTTATTTTTTGGAGGAGTATCTACGATTAGGGTGTGGAAAAAAGTTTTCAAATTCTGTTAGGAGGTGTTTGGATTAGCGTATGAAAAGGTTATTTTTTGGGCTTATGAGATTGCTTAGTTGAGGTGAAAGAACATCTTTGTCGGTTTTGAATATTAGAGTTATTGTGTTCATTTTATGAATCAAATGTTGTGTGTTAGTGGTTATAAGGGATAAAATTATGGAAGGGAGATTATAGTATTTTATTCGTGTCGTTTGCGCCTACATGTGATAAATCTTGATAGTACTTCTGTTGGTTGTAGATTCCAAGATGTAGGGCTCCTTATTAGAGGTTCAGCATCAGAAGCTTCATAATTATAAGATCAAGGCGGATTGGTAAGTTAGGATTTCGTTAGTACTGAGGAAATGGGTATGATAAAATGGGTCGTATCTTGCAGTGGAAACAGGGAATTCAGCGTAGTAGGTAATTCAGCAACCGAAGTATGCTCAAATTGCGAAAACGACTGTCAGGTGTTGCCATTTTCTGATTCAAAATGCAGAAGAAATCATCGGTTGTAGATATAAAACGCGCTATTGGTGCTGGTATTTACAAAGACAGTGACATCAAACGGCAAGTATTTACTTTATCTGAACGCGGTGTGTTTCGTTAATTTGTTAGTATATGTGACATACACTGACTTAGGCATTTATTTCTTTCTGATGCTCGCAGCCAGCTTTTTACGTTTGAATGAAACAAATAGCGTCTGCTAATACCCTCTGCAGCAGCTCAACCAATGGATATTCACACGAGCAAATCCTACAAACAACTCGGTATCTACTTTTTACTTATAACAGTCACTTTTTCAGCTCATGGGTTTTTCAAAATTGCGGCCAACTTTTATAATTGTTGTTACGAGTTATTTAGTGTTGCTATTAAATTTAGTGGGTGACGCTGATATTTGATTGGTTGAAGGGTGTAGTGGTCACGCGTTTCTTACACTGACGTAATTTAGGGAGCGGAGGAGTACTTATTAGGAGTTTGTGTTTCCCAGTAATAAAATTTCATAAAAGGAGAAAATGCTAGAATTTAGTTTTGAATTGTCTAAAAATTTTAACTTTGATACTATAAGTACAAGTACTTTAATTTTAAAGCATAGCTATTACTATTTGAAGGTCAAGATTACATATTTTTATCGTACTATTGAAGGGAGGTTTGGCTAAGCTTATTAAAAAAGCTCATGGCTTTAGCAAAACTTATTAGTAAAGCGTTTATTACACTTCAAATGCTACTAATAAACCTCTTTTAAATGGTTTTTGCCTTAGCTTATAGTACAATGTCCTAAAGAATACGCTTTTAGCCACACGCTCCCTACGTTTTTGTGATATTGAATCTGATGTTTTTTCAGGATAGTCACAACCAACATTTGGAGCTCACATTAAATTCTAGGAAGGAAATTATCAACATCAAGAGATGCGTCAAGTCAGCATAATGCGCGCACATGTTAGGCTCATCTGATATCAAGCGAGGCCTTGAAGAGAGCTGCAATGGTGCTTTATGAAAACCTCATTCACATATAGAAAAACACGGTAACTACTGATTGTTTGTACTTATGTGTTCTTATATTTTCATTTTGAAGGTTTCATATACAAAGGTTGATTGGGATTTTGTGTTCAACTTGAAGCTGAACCCATCTCAGTATTAGTTTTAGCAAAAAATAAGTAGTTTTCGGTACCATCTCTAGCAGACCAATATTGGGTGCTAATTAGGACTTTAGAAGAGTATACAATCTGTTGAATCTTTGAAAAAGAAATGATTTGATAGCGGGTTGCTTTATTAACCTGTTAACCCATCTACATAAACGTGTTATGAACCTAACCCAAATTAGAACATATCTCTGTTTGGTTTTAGCAAAATTACCCAAAAAGTGAATAATGCAAAGTAAACTGATTTCCAAACACCCCTTTACTCAATTTGATATGACATTGTGTGTTATATACCCACTTTAGGAAATATGTAGTAGCTCCGAAAAAAATGAAAATTTACGTTTTTTGTTAATATGGGATAAAAGGTGAAGCTTAGCAAAAATATAAAGACAAGTGAGCTTTTTGGGTACTTATAAGATGTGTGTCAGTGTGTGTAGTAAGACTGTTAGAAACATACAAACATATTTAGCCGATTAATGTAAGAGTAGGTCAATTTGTAAAATCAAAATGCTTATTTGATAGAGAATAGTTACCATATGATACCCTCAAATAACTACTTTTGTGACAACCACTCTGAAAATTGTTTGTCAGCAGTTGGTATTGACATAAATATTTGCGCCAGCTTATACTGATGGTTCATGTATGGATACTAATAATGCAAGAGATTGAGAATCTGTTAAATTATTGGGAAAAGTACGCAGAAGTAACTCAAGGGAGGTTTTCTTATAAAACCAATACTAATCATTTCAAATTCTTAATGTTAATAGTTTTATTTCATCAGTCAAGGTGTATGGCCTTTAATGTTAATTAGATGCCATTTAGAAAGAAGAGACCAAGAAAAAAAGTCTTATATAATCGTTAGGTCGAGTCAGGCCTTTATGATGAAACTAGAAACATGTATTGTTCTGAAATGGTCAATGTTGGGATTTCTCAAAATAGCAACTCTGAACATGAATGTTTCATGTGGCCATGCTGTTCCATATGTATGATTAATTGGTGAATCATGGCCAATGACAAAGGAAGGATCTTATTTTAAAGTGACAACTTTGAAACATCAGTATAGTCTATCACCTAAACACGTACCAGAAATTTATCATTTTGACAGAACAATGTCATTGATTGGTATGAGATATATAGAGCCTCCACACATAATCTCTTTTACACATCTCTTCTCTATTTAACCACCACACATCACAAAAATGCAGGTGAACATTTGATGCAGAAGAACATTAAAAGCAAAAATGTTTCTTTTCTGACTAGATTAACTTTGTACTCTTTCAATTCTATGGGATACTTTGATGCAAATGACTAACGCCTTTACCTCATTTTTTTCATGCCGTGGCTGACTGAATTTTGTGAAACGTTGGAGATATGTAGGGCGTGACCAAGCAAGTGGTGTTTTCAGATCCTTACAAGATTTATGAATTTAACCATTGGACTTCACCTTATCTTGATACTGATACTGAGGCAGTTCGAAATGACAATATTTTAAAGCTCGAGGTCGCTGAGCTGAAGTCCAAGTATAGTCTCAACTTTTTTTCACTCTTTAGTTAGATTTCTCTTTTGCGTGCAAATTGTAATATAAGTTTGGGAAGCTATTCCTTATGCAAATCAATGGCTACTGCACAGGTTTTGTGTAAAAACACAAGATCTAATACATGGTGATTTACATACCAATTCCGTTGTGGTGACTCAAGATTCAGCTCAAGTTATTGACCTAGAGTTTGCTTTCTATGGACCAATATTTTTGGCTTATTTCGCTCAAGATGGGCATGCAGACCGGGGGGATGACCAGAAAGTAAGCCCCACTATCGATTTGTAATTGCTTTATTTAGCACTGGATGTTAGGTTTAATTATTGTTTTTTGAATGCAGAGTTATAAAGTATGGATAACAGATACGGTATTAGGAACATGGAATCTCTTTCACAAAAAATTTACATCTCTCTGGGATAAACACAAGGAAGGTCCAGGTGAGGCGTTTCTTTATGCAATCTGTAACAATGTGGAGCTCTGGGAGCAAACAGAAATGCAAAAAAAGTACAATGGTTTGCAGATTAATTGGGCATAATGAAATCATATTACAGGTCAACTTTTTTTCAGCAACAGTCTTGCATACATAATTTATTAAAGATATGTTAATCTTGAGCACAAGAATCTATTTATATGTACAAGCTAACCAAACTATGTGATGATGCAGGTAAGCGTTCAGTTTCCAATATCAACCCAGCCTCATGGAGAACAGATATCATCACTTCATAAACGGGTGCATCCTTATGCATCGCCAGACTATGGTATAATTCTGACATATATGATACTATGTTTAGTTTATGAGCTCGCCCAAATTGTGATATTTTATAGATGCGCTGCCTATACTAAATGCAATATGGTAACTGGTATAGCTAAGAATTAATATTTGAAATAACATTTTTACAGGAAGTGGAAGATGGAATGAAAAGAAAGAAGGTGGCTGGAAAGAACAAATGGAATACTGGAAAATGCGATTGTATTTGAAAGCCTATTGATATGGATGGTCACATAAGACTATAGACGCGCCTCGAAAACAATATGTTACCTTCAAATGGTGGTCCGGATGTGTCGTTGGTATGTGCTTTTTTCAAATTAAAAGTTCAGTTTTACTTTATTTGCTCTAACTGCGTGATCTTATGCATATTGTTTCAGGCATCTTTCTCGGGTACTCTGGAGTTTCGACAGAATTTGTTTAATATGTTGCAAAGCGTGCTCCGGAGGGATTTGATCTCAAGAGGACGGGTAAAAATCGTGGTGTAGAAAAATATGTCATAACAAGACCTTCACACATAAGTGCTACAAGCAACAACACAATGGCCCAGGGCCTGAGCATCCCACAACGAGAACAAGTATGTTGCGCTGATAAATTGGTTGTGTCTAAGAACTGTGATTGCTTTTCTTATGAGTCCGAATGACAGTCATCCTATGAACTACCTCATTTACAACAGCAGTACGAAAAAGATGTTCAACAAGGGTTTTATAACCATCCGCCCATGGCACAAAACATTGTATGTCGTTAGTGATGAAGAAGACACCGTAATATCAATCGTAACAAGCAACTTCCAATCATGCCGTTAAACATTTTCTCACTCCAATTTCTGCAAGTGATGAAGGTACATACTTTTCTTTTGTTGCTTACTGTTTTTATTATTCCCAGTCATCAACATAGTCAGATCCTAAAATATTATAAATTACAACACTTTATATTAAATCATACTAACAAAAAGCAACATGTATTCAGTGAACAAAGCAGGCATTACTAAATGAAATTAAACAACAACAACGCGAATATATATAACAGCAGTGAGAATTCCACATGATATTGAACTTTTTACTTTGCTAAAATGAACACTAACAGATCCTTATTTTATTGTTTATAAAACTCCCAAGCTCTAATTGGTCCACTGTAACAGGGGTCGTAATGATTATCGATAAGCTAAGCATCTTGGTGACCATAAGATTAATTAAAGTACCAATCAAAACTAAATTTGATCCAGTGATATTGGCGGTTACATTGGTATCATACATTGTAAGCACACTTATGCAGTGGAGTAATTAGGAGACTAGGTATAATTTTTTTTAATAATATCTAATATAGTACATTTCAATCAAATGACAGTCGGAGACGAAGTCACTGGTCATCCATGCTCAGAAATGGCGAAAAAGTACAAAGGAGCAGACCTGCGTCAGATACCTACCGAAATACCGCATCGTTGCCGATGCCATCTTGGAGAAACCCGCATACAATGAAGGAGCAAGCAGCAGTAAAGAAGACACTCCAGGTATAAATTTCACCTTTTAATTTTCTTTAATAAATGATGCAAAGTTTTTCTTCAATTTTTTTGAAAATGACCAAACAAATATGTACACCTATTAATTGGGTATCATTTTTCGTTACCGTAGGTATTTTTAACTTTTCCTTACAGACCTTTATGAAAGAATCACCATTACGAATAACGCAAATGATCGTAGTAATAAAATACAACTATCAAAACACTCCCTTTAATTTACATTCACTGTTTTCACTCAAATAAACACATGAACTATAGTCGTTGTCGTCTGCTCTACAGTCTTGAACACAGAACAAAACATGTTCTTTTAAGCCGATCTTTATGATTAATTATTAAAAGCCAAACTTGACCAACCTATTTGGAACAACCCTGATTCATACCACACGTAGTGCAACAAAGTTACTCATGAACTCTGTCTAATAATGATGTTACCATGATTCATGAAGGATTAGGCAATGAGAACGTAAGACATATCAAAGCACCCGAGTATCAAAATGGTGATTAATGTGGTGTGAGGCTCAGTGCAGCTGTTAATGAAGCTATATCTCCTTCTTTAGATTCTAAGGTTTATCGCTTCTATAATCGAGAGTGAATAGTCAAAGGTAAAACATATCAGTCTATGCTGATCATTCTTTGGTTTATATTGTAGAACCTCAACGAGTTCAAGCTGATGAGAATGGAGCTCTTCTTCATAAGAGAAGAGAATTCACAAGACGCCAAACCAACTTGCAGCACTAGAGAACTTCTACAATGGTATGCGTTTCATCTGTTGCTGCATTTTTAGAAGTGACAAATTCGACCTGTTTACTTATGATTGAGCTACTGGATTGTGTTTTATCTCAAACGAGTCAAATGGGTAAAAATTCGAATGGCAGTGGACATTGGTCTAAAGTGTTTTAATTTAAGATGTTTCGCATTTTGTAACCATATCGTTTATGTCTAAGACTTTTGGCTCGCACTAGATTCACGTAGAGTTCTCTACATACTTTCGGATTTATACCAAATTCACCCTGACAAACATCCCGCGGCAACGCGCGGGCTTAAAACCGTGTTTTTATAAAAAGTTTGGAACTTTATAACATAAAAAGATAAAACTAAGTAGTTTATATGTCACACCCCGCCTAGGCGGAAACACGAGGCGTAACATCATGGATATCATCACAACACAATGGTGTCAGCAATAGAGAGAACTATATGAAATAGATAAACAAATGAGACACAATGTGTCATGACAATATCTAACACAAGATAAAGGAGTTGCATTACGATAGCAAAGTCATACCGCAAGGAAACATAAATCCAAGAGTCTAAACAACCAAGTATCAAACAATTCAAATGACATAAATAAAATCTCTAGGAGAATGACTCCGCATGCAAGCCTACGGTCTCACTAGCCACTCTTCCTAACTTTAACATCCTCAAGATGGTTACCTGAAAATGATGCTTAAAACGTCAACACAAAGGTTGGTGAGAGACATAGGTTTAAGACACGAAAATCAAAGCTTATAAACAATTACTGTGATTAATGCAAACATGGCAGGACAATTACTTCACTATCATACCAGCTAGCATGCAAATGTAACCAAAACGAGCATGGGAACGGAACGTGTCCCTCGATCCAACAAATATCAACAATTGGGTAGGAACGTTACCCCCGATCCATTAAAACCGTCACTTCACATGGGTAGGAACGTTACCCTCGATCCCGATATCACAACAAATGGGTAGGAACGTTACCCCCGATCCAAATACACATAAGCATTTAGCACGTAACATACAATAGCCAAGTAAAGTCCATACACTTTCAAAATAAAGACACATAATCACAGTAATTAGAACATTTCAAATCCATTTGCATCATTTCCATCCCAATTTAAAAGCGATGTGAAAAGAGGGACTATGAAACTCACCTGATGCACAAGCAGCTTCCAAACAATATCAACACAAGCTACACAATACAAACACAAACGTGTTACACGCGACCAAGCTAAAAGCTCAAGTCCATGTAACACTCATATGATGGATGTCTAAGGGTTTGATTAACCATCATGGGTCACCCCGACACCATGCCCAACCTTAACCTCCTCATTAACACGTTACATTAGTTAACTACAATTTATTCAAAAATGCAGAATTTTAGTGTGTCTTGACTAACTTAAAAACCTTACTTGACGACCTTTATAAATTATACCAAAAATCATCTATGTTCCTTTATGTGTTCTCTAACTACCATTTGATTCCCAAAAGCCATTTACATGCACAAGTACTCCTAAGAAAATCAAACTTCAAAACAGTCCCAATTCAGACCTGCACGCGCACTAAAAAGTTTGGACTTATTAACCATACTTAGACATAAAATTAGAAGCTATCCTTCTGGGGTTTCTTTATATACATATGGAACTTAACTACTGTAGAAGGGCTAAGCTTAATTCCACTTTTAAGTTAGGGTTTCACCCTCACAAACATGACCTAATTCTGACCCGTATTTACTGTTTTGACCACTTTTGTTGCAAACATTATTTGAATGACTTCCCGACTTAAAAACCTTCAAGGCCGGATTTTATAGAAAGTATCTTTTGGCTTATTCATAGACTTAAGAAACATATCAATACACGTTTTTATCATCTAGATATCAGTCGTTGAACACGACCCAAAATTCTGCTCAACCCTAAATCAAGTTTTAACGCAAATCTAACCTAACCAATTGCATGAACATGACCCTAATCAAGCCCTAATCACTCTAGCATCATTAAATATCATTAATATTCTGTATTTTTATGAAACCCTAGATCCATCATTGATTTTGTTACATGAATATACAAATCTAACTAAGAAGAACACACTTACCTTGATTACTAGCACCTAAACCACAACTCTTTAATGATTCTTGGATCTAGCAAAATTCAGCATTCCTTAGGGTTTTGGGGGAAGAAAACGCACGGCACAAGTGAGAGGGGAAGGGATAATGGGCTGGGTTCATTGGTATTTAACCCTAGTGAATCCTTATCCTTCTCTAAGTACTATTTGATAAAAAAAAATATAACTCCTAAACCCTCCCTAACCAAAACCGATCGCCCCCCTATTTAAAAACATATTTTTTTTTATTAAATTATTAATTAACTAATTTAATTCCTTACCTTAAGTTTTTATAAAAACCTAAGCTAATTTGATTAAACCTTTTTACTTAAACGCTACTTACTAAACTTTCTAAATATAACTTTCATTTCACCAAACCACTTTCTATTTTTAGAAAGTTTGCTACAAACTTCTATATTTCACTCACCTATTTCATTTCTAAAATGCCACATTTCCCATAAACGCTTAACACTTAATCACCCAGAATTGACATAGCAATGCATGCTACACGTCTTTCATTTCCATTATCACCACACGTGAACAAATGGAATACTTAACACCAAGCTCATATGCACACAAAATAAGATAATCATTTACCTTTAAAATGACATCATGCACATAAGTAACCCACTTCTACATACATATAGAACACCTAGCACAGAAAAAACATACAAAATAGACACTTAGCCATTTCTAAATGTATAAACTAACCTGCTCAAATCTAAATCACGGATGTCATAATATCCCCTCCTTGAGCAAATCTCGTCCTGAGATTTAACTTGCAGGTTCAATAACTCGGTCCACAAACAACTATGGATACTTAATTCTCATCTGGTCTTCGTGTTCCCAAGTAAACTCAGGACCACGTTTCGAATTCCATCTAACTTTTACACAAAAAGTGCTAACTTCCATAACGTTTTAACTTCTTAATTTCTCGATCCATAATCTCTATAGGTTCCTTGACAAAAGAAAGTGTCTTGTCAACCTTGATGTCATATAATGGTACATGCAAATTAGCATCCGCTAGACACTTCTTTATATTTGACACATGAAAAGTGTCATGCACGCTATTCAACTCCTCAAGTAACTTCAACCTATAAGCTACAAGGTCAATCCTTTTAAGGATCTCAAATGGTCCTACGTATCTCGATGCTAACTTACCCTTCTTTTTAAAACGCATTACGCCCTTCCAAGGAGACACCCTTAATAATACTCGATCACCCACCTTAAACTCTAACGGTTTACGTCTCTTATCCGCATAGCTCTTTTGACGATCTCTCACCGCTTTGGGCTTTTCCTTTACCAACACTACCTTATCAGTAGTTTCTTGCACTAACTCGGGTCCAATCAAACTACTTCCTCCAATCTCTGCCCATAGAACAGGCGATCTACATTCCTACCATATAAATCTTCAAAAGGAGCACACCGAATGCTCAATTGATAACTACCACCAAAATCAATAACACATGCGCTCATTATATCCTCCAAAGTCTGAATCATACATTCACTTTGTCTATCCGCTTGAGGATGCTGTAGGTCCTTGTGTTGGATCTATATTTCCTTTTCAAGACAATAGCTAACTTGAATAAATCCAAATCAACTATGTGAGAGACACTGACTATGAATACCAAGTGTTAATGCGGAATCTTAACACAAGTATTAACAAGAACACAATATAATATTAATTTTGCTATTGATTTCTATTAAGCTTCAATGCTTCCTATATGATATATATAAAATCTATGAGTAGTGTTCCTTTTATACACCAAGGAAACCCAGAAGTGCTTAACCAAACGTGTAAAAGGATAATGCAATATCCTTCCAAAGATATCTCCTAAAATATCTACTAAATAACTATTACCTCTATTCTTGTTACATAAACAACTTAACTACTTATGACCAGAACTAACTAAGTACTCTGCCACTCTACAGAACTACTATAGTACTAGCAGACTATAACTTAGTATTGCCATACTTAAAATAGTACACTGCCACTAGAACTAACTAAAACTACCACATACTTAACTTTAACAACCCATTATTAAGTCTTTTTATCATATCTTTCCCAACACAACAAGACCGTCCCTACCTAGATCTTTACATTTATGAACTTCAAGTTTCATCACGTGTCTTCTATTGAGCTTCCCGAGGATGTTGAAATTAAAACTCTTCAAATTATTCTTGAGCTCAATTCTCAAATTTCTCTTTTTTGATCTTTGCTCCACAAAATTCCTTCAAAACCATTCAAGCAACCGTCATAACAGCAATTATTTTTTTTCAAATCAAAAGTTTTCAGACAAGAGTAATAAGTTATTCTCATCACATTCCGGGTGTGTTTAACCAACACGTGTGAGATGGGAAATCAATTGGAAACATTAAATGGATTTGATGTCTCTTTAACCAGTTAGCCATTTTTTCATCAGGATAGTCAGTCTTTGGCCACCAAAAGGTCATGTCCATGGTTGACTGAAAGACCATTTCCACTCTTATTACATGAAACATTGGTGAGCTTGAATGACATATGGTTTTTTGGCAACACCATTATATCCATAAACGGATATGATATTGCCTTTACCTGTAGCTTTTGCTCAGGTTAGTCAATCCTTTGGCACCTAAAAAAGGTAAATTCCATGGTGGATTGATTACCTGTCAACTCTTTGACATAAACTAGGTGAGTTGAAGTCATTCACTTTTTGGTAAAGTGTCAACCATCTAATATGGATTTGCAATTTGTCTTTACCATAAGCCTCTTTACCATGAGCCATAACCTCATGGACTAGTTATGGTTTTTCCACAACCTTAACCACAAACCATAAACTTGTGGGCTAGCCAACTCTTTACTAACCAGATATGGTGAGTTGATAACCATACAATTTTTGAAAAATTGTCAGCCATTAACGGATTTGAGAAGTCTTTACCAAGAGCCGTTTGCTCCTGGACTAGCCAGTCCTTATGTTTGTTAGACATGGTAGACTGATAACCATTTGTTGTGTTAGTACATAGCACCTCCACCAAGTGTTATTCTTCTCATTTCCATCCTAGATTTATAACTCATCAACCTATACTGTTTCCTAATGCCAGCTTGCTTTTCCATCATTTTCAACATTTTGTAGCAATCCTCATCTGGTTTTCCTCCTTAAAGTTTCTTATCTAGCATAGCTTTGCATACCTCAGCAGATAAAGGATATTGTCTTTCAATTAGCATATATATATCCATTGACTCCAAGTTCAAACAGTGTACTCTGCAAGTATCATAATACCTCCAACTTATGATCCTTTGTTGACCTAATAAACTCTAAATAGGATCTGCACTAAGGGGTGACTCAAACATATTCTTTAAATATTCCCAAAATGTATTCCCAAGCTTATCCTCTGGTCCATTCATACCATATCTATTCATAACAATCCTATATAATTCAGTAAGATCATCCCTAGTTATATCCTTCAGCATGGCTCTAAAATTTATGTATACTATATCAGTTCTATCTTCCCTAACAATTTGGAACACACCTTTCTTTCCTTGCTTGATGATCTTATAAGTATCTATACTAGATGATTTCATAGCTACAAGAATAGGATTAATAGGAATTTTAGTACCTGAAGCAGAATCATCTTGTTCACTAGCTTCATCTGAATCTTCGGAATCATCCTTATCAAGGTATGTATGTAATCCTTTTCTTGCTATCTGTTTTCTCCTCTTTCCAGTCTTCTTGGTAGACTCATCACCTTTTGCTTCATCACTATTTAGTCTTTTTGAAGTCTTTGTCTGAAATTCTTCTCCAAATCTTTTTAGACTATCTTTTGTAGCTTCAAAGTTTATAGGTACAAAAGATTCAACCTGCTTCACCAGCTTATCAAATTCTTCTTTCACTTCTACAAAACTTAAATTCTTCAGCTGAGATAGCTTCCATGTCCCCTGATTCTTTAAGTAATTCATCATATATGTTCTCAGCTGTGATTGGGTCATGGGCTTATTTCTTTTAGCTCTTGCTCTTTCTTCTGCAAAATGTTTCTTCCTTTGATTTACCAGTTCAACCATCTTCTTTGCAAAGTCTTCTCCTTATAAGTCACTTCCTAGTACACTCTTTGACAACTCTGCATTAGCTTCAATCTTTGCTCTAATAAGATCCCAATCTTCATCTGTGTAATGTTGAGCTTCAAAATTAACTTGAGCTCTTCTTTTCTTTTGTTGCTCATTCAATTCTTCTTCTGCAATTCTTTGTGCTAAGAGAGAATTCAAGTGTACTTGTTTAGCCTCTTCTTCTTTCTCCAAAGTATCCAATCTGATAGCTTCAGCAAGACTAGCTTCCTCCTGTAGAATTTGTTCCTTAGTCTTCTTAGGAGCTTCTTCAATGATCATAGGAGCTTTTCCTTCTCTTTGGCCTTTATCAGGGGAAGGAATGGACTTGTTAATACTGTCAGTACTAACTTGCCCACTAACAGTACTAACTTTAATACTGCCAGTATTAACTCCTTCAGCAGTATTAACTCCTTTAGCAGCAGTACTAACTTCTTCTTGAAAATTCAAGCTAGTGACAACCTTCTTTCCCTTTGTCTCTTTCCTTCTCTTATACATTCACCCTATCTATGACTTTGCTTTAAGAGAGGCAACCCCGCCCTTGGAGAGAGTTTTAGCTGCTTCTAATGTAGTAGGGCTTATGTCTTCAACTTGTTCCTCCCCTGAAGCATTGACAGTAGTCTTAGAAGGAGTAACCAGCCCTTGTACCAAAGAAACTAGAGGATCATCTTGACTTTTCCTCCCCTGAGCCTCAGGTTCTTCCTCTTCAGAGTCTGATAAGACCACATTTCTCCTTTTCAAAATACCTTCCAGCTTCTTCACCTTCTTGACCAACTTCACAATAGCACTCCCCATTGTCAGCTTGGTTTGCTTGAGATCCTTTTCCAGACTATCAACTCTTGTCATTAATTGAGGAACTAATTGAAGCAAATCATCCACAGTCATCTGTCCTTGGGCATGCTCTTGTGGGGGTGAGAAGTGTTGGTGTGCAGGGGATGGTTCCTCAAAAGTGTGCTCCATAGGTTCAGGGTCAGTTTCAGGGATAGGTGTAGGTGTAGATGCAGGGATAGGAGCAGTTATAGGTGGTGGAGATTGTACTGGTGGTAAAGATGTAGATGGTACTGGAATTGTGGATGATGATGGTTGAGATTGAGCCACATCAGGATGTTCTTGACCTGCACTTGGATTAGTAGTAGCAACAAGCAGCATAGCAGGCAACAAAGGTCTTGGTGCCCCTCTAAAACCCCTTTTCATATTCCCAAAGATCTTTTTGGTCAGGGTCACAGCCAGATAAGGGTGTTTGTTTTCCGTTTGAATATCCAAAATCAGTTGCAGAAAACGAGGATACATCAAAAACTTTGTTTTGCTTTTCAAGTTTGCCACCATGCCATCAAAAATTAGTTTTGAAAAATTATAAACTCTGCCAGTGGAAAGACAAATCAAAGCAGTAGCGATATTGCTACCAAATTGATCCCATCCACCACTCTTAGAGCTTATACAATGCAAAATATGGTGGACTAAAAATCTCCATTGGGGTGTGAAAAAGCTTTTCCAAAAGGTAAAAGATCCATCAGTAGGATACCCCATATGCCCCATCCCCTCAAAAATCTCATTGTTTGGCAACATGGTAATCCCTGAGGCATCTGCTAACTGAAGCCTATTTCTAATAGATGCCTCAGTGATTGTATACACAATGGTATCAATAGTTGCGTGTAATTCTAGAGTCCCATCAGCAAGAGTGTTGGCAGTAGCAGTCTGCCAAAACTGTTTGACTAGGGAATCATAGATAGTAGGATTAGTAGTTAAAGCATACCTGAGGTTGGAACCTCGTAGAAAATCCACTATCTCTGCAAACCCTGCACTTTCATCAGGCTTGCGCAAAAACCCCACTTGATTATGTTTGTCACAGTATTTTAATTGAGCCATGATTCGAAAGTAGCAATGAAAGGTATTGATGTGTACTGAAAAGTTACTGGGTTTTGTTACGAGTGAGGTTGGAGATGCTGGTAACAAGAAAATTGAATATATTCTTTGTAAAAATAAAGAAGATTTTTACTTTGCGAAGAGGAGATAGCAATAAAAAGATAAGTATGAAAGAGAAATCAAACTTTATCTATATATAGCTTCTCTGTTAACGACAATAGCGCCGTAAAAATCTGCAACGGTAACATTTAAACAGTGTTTAAACAGATAAAAGTCAATTTTCCCGCAACCAGCACTAACAATAACCTACCAGTATTAAAATTTACACTACCAGACTTAACTTTGGTCAACCAGAATTAATTATGTTACAACCTGAATTAACTCTTTTTCAACCAGAATTAAGTATATATTGAAGACTTACAAAACAAAGACCTTATCACACCTGCCTTACATCTGCAAATCCATGTTATTCCTGCAAGAATTAGTCTAAAACAAAGAAAAACATGCTGCAGGAGTTTGTATAGACAGAATTAACTTAAACTAACTACCCGAATTAATACTACTAACTACCAGAATTAATACTACTTAAGCCAGATTTTAGTTAAACTTACTACCAGAAGTACACAAACTATACAACTAAGCCTCCCCTTAAATGTAGCTATGGGTTTATCATACCAATACTAACCACTAAGTAATTAAACCGTGGTCCATCAAAAGGTTTAGTCAATAGGTCAGCTACATTTAAGTCTGTGTGAATTTTCTCCACCCTAATGAGCTTCTTCTCATAACAATCTCTTATAAAAAAGGTGTCTTCAGGTCAAAACTGTACGATATTGGTATGTCAGGGACCTTTAAAAGTATCATGATTTCATCAGACATCTTTAAAATCCCAGAAGACACAACAAGACATTCAGTTTCAGTAAAAGAAACCTTGTGCCCTGCATATCACATAATTATGAAAATAGAGAAAATGTTCAAATGCCCTAATTCTTTACAAAAGACACACTGTCAAAATCGTAAATTACAACTCTTATTTTTCCTTTACCAATATGTAGCCCTTTGCTACCACCAAAGGTAACAGATCCCCCATTGAATTCTTCCAAAATTCCTTCCAGTTAATCCTTGTTACCTGGTCATGTGCCCATGAGCACCACTATCAAATATACCTCTATCTACATGTTCTTCAGTGATGATCCTGCACATGAAAAAGAGAGAATAATTCTCTTAAGGGGGACCCAAGCCTTTTCAGCTTGGAGACTGCTAGTGGACCATTAGCATTCACAGTTCTAATAAAAGTTTGGTCCAACTGTCACAATTAGAGTTTGGTTAGAAGTTCCTCTAATTATAACCTCCAGAGGTCTTAACACAAGATCCCCCATTGCCCTTTACAACATGAAAATGAGACATATTGTGATTGTAAGTTGTTTTGCAAAGGGTCTTCTTACAGATGAATATGATTTTGAAAAATGCCCTCTTTGATTAAATTGATTCACCTGTGGCCTTTTAGGACTAAAACTGTTTGAGGTCTTGTTAGGTCCTGCTGCTATATCTAACAGTATTAATAATTAATAACTACAGTATAACTCTAGGTCTAACAGGATTAATATTTGTCCTACCAGTATTAATATTAGGCCTAACAGTATTAATGTTTGGTCTACCAGCATTAATTTGTACTGATCTAGGAACAAGTTTATTAGCATGATTAACCCTGTTTGCATTGGTCCCTACTGGTTTTTGGTTGCCACCCCATTACCAGTATTAAAACACCCTTTTTTCTAACTTCAGCTCTCTATGTCTAGGCACATTTCTTTCATAATAGTCGACAAAATCCTTAATCAAGATTGACTTAGACTAACCACAAACAAAACAATTCTTCTTTGTGAAAGAGTAACCTTCCCCTATTTCTCTTTTCTCAAGCATCCAATTATTCCTGTTATACTTAGGTGTTTCTTGATCTTGATTGGTTGCCTAGGAAGTTTTTCTGTGTGAAACACACTAAGGTTCAACTTCTTTTGATTTTGATCAAGACATATTTTTTTCATTTGAATTTATAGAAGAAGAACACATACACTTCTGGAAGGTACACTTGAAAATCTCAGAATCAGGATTTCAACAGATGTTCAGAAGAAGTTCAATAGATCCTGCACTGTCATTAGATGACAGGTAGAAATATTCACTGATTCTATCAACTAAATACATTGGGTTCAGCTCTTAAGGCCCTTTTTATTACATAAACATATAAAAAGGGAACTTCCCCCCCCCCCAAAAAAATCAATTTCTTCTTGTTGTTAGGAGTAATAATCCCCACTTAAGGGATGTGGAACACCTTAAAAATCATTAGTCTTTGTAAACACTGTACAAAGGTATTTCCAACTGAATCCTCTCTTGAACAATTAAACACAAAAAAATTCTTTTCTGCCTCATAAACTTAGAACCTCATTGTTTGATTGTATTTCCAAACCCCTAACCTAACTTAAATTTTTGAACTCATGCCAGAATTAATTAATCTCCAAAGATTCTTAGAAGAATCTTTCCATGTATCTAATGTTTTCTGCAATTGTTCCTTTTCTTTTACAACTTTCATTCCTATTCTCCTATATCTTTTAAGCTTTTCATCTTTTTCATATATTTCATTAGCCTGGAATGTAAGCTTTTTATTTAAAGAAAGTTGCTGTTTTTGAAAAGTAACAAGTTGAGCTTCTAGTTTCTTAACAGCTTGACTATAGGCAAGTATTTGTGCTTCTGATCGACACTACTGAATTCATATTGTTCATCACTACAGTTTTTAAGGGTATTAAATGAAACAATGCAGAGTTTTTAGAACAAAAAATAACCTCATTGCTTGAGCCTATGCCATAAATGCATGATTGTCTCTTCTTCAACTTCAGTAGTGTTCTCCCCAATGACAATC
This sequence comes from Tanacetum coccineum, assembly GCA_026074375.1. Classification (NCBI taxonomy): domain Eukaryota; kingdom Viridiplantae; phylum Streptophyta; class Magnoliopsida; order Asterales; family Asteraceae; genus Tanacetum; species Tanacetum coccineum. The sequence continues at coordinate 19,166 of BQNB010084276.1, forward strand.
CCATAATCCATTTGTCAGCAAGCCCATCTGATCCTCTCTTGCTTTTCCCAGCTTCTTGGCTGTTGATAAAATGAGTCTCTTTTCTCCTTTCCATCATGTTTTCCTCTTTGTGTACATTCCTAGCATAGTGCCAGTGATTGGACAATTGAAGCATTCAAGCTTCTTTTTGTCAAAGCCAACAGGTGTTTTTTTTTCCATCGCACAAAACACGAACTCTCCTTCCTGTTTTTCTTATAGAACTTCTTCATTCAGAAGAATAGAATCATTCTATCTGCCAGTTTAACTGTCCATCCTCTTCAATGTCCAAATCATCAATTTTGTCCAGATCTTCAGAGCAAGTCCCATCCATTGATTGTTTGGCAAAGAGGGAATAGATAGCTTCATCAGCAAAACCAGCAGGAATTTCTTTTTCAGGAATATTGGTTGAAGAAGTAGAAGGAGTGCAAGTACTGTAGGCACTAGTAAAACCAGACTTAACCTTATTAGAGCTCTTTTGCTGTTGTGAAACAAAAGCAACATTTTGAGCACTTGAAAAGATGTTTGAGGCACCTTGATTCCTTGCTCAAAAATCTTAAGGATTTATTTGTACAAATCATCAATAGATAAAGTGTCAACCTCTGTTTAGTTCTCATATTTATTGCCAGAATGGACCATCTGGGGCAAAGGATCTGAGGAAAATTAATGATTTGAATCCTCAATGGATACGTTCAGCACCATGACTCCCAAACTGAGAAAGTAATTGTTGGAATCTGTCATAATCTCCTTTGTCTAATCCCTTCTGAACTGATATTTTTAAAAATGCTTCAATCTGTTGTTTGAAAACAGCTTCTGCAATTTTCTTTGAATTTTGCAGTTACTACCAAACCAAAGTTCTGATGTGCTTCCAAATCTCCTTTTGCATTATCCATCCAAGAAATCTTCTCATATGCTCCTTAGGAATGGCCATCAGCAAGATATTCTTAACCTTTCTTTCCTTTTCAACAGCTTGAATTTTTGCAGCAGTTACTGGTGAAAGTATTCGAACAATACCATCCTTTCCAGTTGAAATTCTCTTCTTGGAGTTTCCATTCTGAATTACCTTCCAAATATCATTGTCAATGTAACTCAAGGTAATGCTCTATTTCCATAGCCCATATATCATACTCCTCCTTCTTCAGAATTGAGGTTGATATTTGAATAGCATTTGTTTGAGAATAACTTTGTTGTTGTTGTTTAGGTGCAGCACTGGTGATCTGATGCATCTTCATTGGATTGATTCTTCATCATCACTGAGATTGTTTGAGAACTCTTCATTAGCAGGTATTGAGACAATTTGAGTATAATGTAGGAGAGGTGTTATTTGTGTTTCTTGCTGATTCTTCTATTCATAGTCCCCTCTATTGGCCTGATACACTTGTAGGTCCTGTAGGTCTTGATCTAAATAGCCTTATAGAGACAATACTAACTTGAATAAATCCAAATCAACTATTTGATAGACATGACTATGATAAATCAAGTTGTTAATATGCGGAATCTTAGCACAAGATTTAAGAAGAACAATAATACTAAATTTGCTATTGATTTCTATTAAGCTTCAATGCTTCTATATCATATATAAAACTCTATGCCGTAGGATTCCTTTTATACATCAAGGAAACCCTAATGGGCTTTACAAACGTGTGAAAAGATAATGCATATCCTTTTCTAAGATATCTCCTAAGATATCTCTAAGATAACTATTACTATTCTGTTATATAAACAGACTTAACTAAAACAGACTTAACTAAATACAACCAGTACTAACTAGAGTACTGCTACTCTACCAGTACTAACTTTAGTACTGCCGAGAATTAAAACTTAGTACTGCCCAGTATTAACTTTAAGTACTCTGCAAGAACTAAACAAATACTACCATACTTAACTATTATACTATCAGTTATTTAAGCTCTTTTACAATCTATTTCCCACTATGATGATTCTATAGTAGTAAAAATCGCCATTTAGGACGTTTAAACATTAAATAGGGATTTTACTTTTGATTAGCTTTTGTACCTTTTTCATATGATATTAGTTGATAATATCATGAAAGAATGAGTTATAAGTGGCTAGTAACTTGTTGGTTTAAGTGTAAAACATTTATATGTACAAATAGGTTATAAAGGATTTCCTATAAGAAAGTTGTGATTAAAAGAATCATTATGGAACTTGTTAACTTGATGTATTTGGACAAGAATATGAACAAATGGACTTTAATATATATAAAGTACCTATGACATATGTAATTATAAAAGGCTTGTGTAATTATTATGTTTGAAATTAATAGGAAATGTAAGTTATAATAAACAAAGTTATTACAAATAAACTCAAAAAAGACATTTAGGGGCTGATTTGGTTCGTAGTCCTATGAACACCATATTATGAACTATAAATATAGTACAATCTCATGACGATGCCAAAAGATAAGCAACAGAAACACGATTAAATAACGAAAAAGATACCTAATTACGAGCTATAACGTTAATTAAACGGTTTTATAAAATAACTTATTATAAAAATTATATAAAACACAAAGTTTGTAATTTTTTTAAACAGATTATACATAATTTAGGATTCCAAAACCAATAAGAAACGAATTTTTTTGATTAAAAAACGAAGAAGTTATGAATGTCACGCAAGTTTATATATTAAAATGTATAAAAATACTTTTTAATAAAACTATTTTTATAAATTGTTACCCTGTTCAATACAGAAACATTAAGTTTTTATTGGTAAACTTCATAATAAAATAAAAATTTCATTACTGAACGTGCTCGAAAGAATTACTAAAAACGGCTAAAACGAATAAAATACGACATTTTACGATAATTCGAGTTTATAAAAGTAATTTTATAAACTATGAACAGTAAAAATTACTGTTCATCAGCAGACCCCACTTTATAAAAATATGATAATTTTGATAACAAAGACGTGGTCGAAGGAATCGCTAAAATCGGGATTAAAACGAATAAGTTATGCATATTTACGGGTTTTTACCGACAATAAAAATTATAAAAAGTAAATTAAAAAACTCATGAAACATAAAAGTACTATTCATCATAAGGTTATAAAATATAAAAATGTAATATTTTTATATATCATCTCAATACGAAGACGTGGACGTAAGAAACGCGAGAAACGGGTTTAAAACGGGAAGTTATGCTAGTTTTACTAAAACGATAATTATAAACGTTTTCACTTTATAACAACGATTTCTAAATACAAAATAGGACGTGATAGAAGCTTATTAGAATTATATGTGTTTATCAAAGTACATATTACTAGGGAGTTTATAAATGAGCCTCTTAGGGTTGGCGTATCGACTAGTTGTTGGATTTACGATTTAAAGTGTCCTAGGCTCCCTCAAGATAGTCACTACATGACCTCTTAAATTATGATAGCCCGAAACGATAGTATGATGTAACTAACATAGACCTGTATATGATGTTAGTTAATCAAAGCATTAGTGCTTTATACGACCTTGTTAATTTAGGTTGGCAATCGATCAATTACGTGACGCGCTAGCTGTTATATTTGAATTATCAGTACTCAAGTGATTCAGTAGCCCACATTTTATATGGTTTTTTTTTTATAAGTTTGGGGTGGAAAAACTGCAATTGTTTTTATAACTGACACAAGTTGGGGGGATACTTTTTATTATGATTACGTGTTGTCTAAGTAGCGATAACCAATCTGAGCCAATATCATGAACAGTCAATACTGGACTATGTAATGATCGCGAGGTTAAGAATAATCTATTGGTTTGACAACCCCTTCGGGTGATTATGCTACCATCTAGAGGCCAAACGAACGTATACCATGTTTCGATAGGGATGTATGCGGGGTTAGAACATCAATACGTAGCAATGTGGGCAATAATATATTACCGATTATATTTATTTCGAGCTCAGTGTCAAGAGCTTAGAGCAACGAAATTACATATAATATTATTTCTGCATCTGTTGCATTATCATACACTTGGGAAATCTTGTGGTCCAATTTTATACGATTTATTAAACCTATGAAATCACCAACATTATTGTTGACGTTTTAAAGCAATGTTTTTTAGGAGGTCAGTAAGCACAAGGTGCAAGCGATACATTGGTGATTTTGTATTTTGGGATGACATGCTTAAAGATATGGTTTACAATATATTTGGGAATCGAATTATGAACTAGTATCTTTTGTAATATGGACAATTAAAGTTAAGCTTCGGGCTTTTTGTAACAAAGTTAGTTAAATCCATTGTATCAGTTTTAACGACTTTAATGGTCGTTCTATATTATCATTTGTTATGAACTAAGATGTACATGCCCTGACCCTATTCCGCTGTGAGCCATTTTGGGGGTGTTACAGAATGTCCGATGGAAGTTTGCTCTTTCACATGTTTCGTCCTTAATATCACCATGATATGGGGAGAGTCAAGCTAGAGACTCGCACAAAAACAAGCGCTTCGTGGGTGGCAACCCATGCTTATCCTTAGTATAGTATAATAGTATAATAATTATGAATAAGTGTGATGTGAGGAGGCTCGCCTCTTCCTTCATCGTGTTTTGTGGTTTGGTTGTTTTTATGTCCAGGATTGCCGGATTTTGAAACTCTCGTTGCCTCGTGGTTTTGTCCATCATTCACTCAATCTTCAATCCTTAGCATGCTTATATATGAGAATTTGATATCCTAGATCTTATTGATTAACGTTTATCTATTAGCATAATTCATAAACGGCTTTAGATTTGCGTAGATACCACTTAATATTTGGATTATACCTTGAAATTAGTATGGGGTGACAGTCACAACAGTGAGGAAAATGTGTAGTTCTAGTAAAGGGTGATCATTCGCTATGATCTACTTGCATTTGCCTTGTCTTCACGTAACCACCGTTTTACCACAAAATATTTGATTTTAGGCCAAAATTTTAAAAAATAAAATAAGTGTTTGACACAAATGTTTTTGACTTCCGATGGTGAAATAAGAATAAATTTGCCTTGATCGAAGCAGTTACGCTCAAGCTTGTCCCCTTAAAACTTATAAAATTTAGTTTTTGCTAGTCTTTATACAAGAAGCATTAGAATGCGAATTCTAGCTGAGAAAAAGCCAAGGTTTGCAAGTTTCCTAATAGACTTTAACGTTGCCAAAGCAGTAATTTTATTAGACTAAGCATTCGCGGATCTTTTTATTAAAGATTTTAAATTTGCGAAGAACAAAAAAAGATGTAGTTAAGTATAAGTTAGATGTTAAGCAAGGATTAGTTGGAAATCTTAAGAGCTCATAAGTGTAATTTGTGGCTTTTCCTCCTCGAAGCTTCTAACCAGACTAATAATACGTGCTTTTTTCAGAAATTAGACAAGTTAGTGGTTTTATCACTTAAAAGTCCTTTTAAAATCAATGTTTTTAGACATTTTAGTCTTAGTTCAAATTTATACTTAAATTTTCTAAAAAGAAAATTTTTTCTATATGTCGTGGTAATATGAAGTGTTAAAAAAATATGTGTGTATAATAATAATAATAATAATAATAATAATAACTGTGGGCTGATAAAAGTTTACTGTCTCTGGTCGGTTCGCTGCCGATGTGGCAGTCTTCAAAAGAAGGCCCATAGTAAGAATAATAATCCGAGACTGATAAAAGTTTGCTGCATCTGGTCGGTTCGCTCCCGATGTTGCAGCCTTCAAAAAGGTCAAGGATTTCCGAAGCCGAAATAAGACAACTGGATCATGGTCGGCTCGCATACCGATGTGACAGTTCGTTTAAAGGGTGGAGGTTATAAGTATAATTATATTAATGTTAAGTGTAATATATGTGATTTAATAAATATAGGGAAAATCTCTTTTTCTTAAATTTAAATATGCTTTTGAACTAAGACTATTTCGTTTTAAGTTGTGGTTTTTCTAAATGAATTGTTTATTTAACGGGAAGCCTAAGAGTTTTTGAAACCGAAGGTCCGTGAGTTCCGATACTATTCTCTGTGGGGTGTCAAAAGCCTGGTCACCTAAGCCGGTCTCGGCTGGGATGTGCCGAGAAGAAAGTCGCTACATGGAATGATCTCGCCTTCAAAATCATAATTCTTGGGTGGAACGTTTGGATGGTCGAAATTTGAAATGAGCACATACACATTTATAGATATTTATCCATCGGGAGTGAAAAGTTAGTCTAGGCTTACACAAATTACAAATATGAGTAGTGTTAGCATCTTAACTTGTATTTAACAATGATTTCGTTTTTATGCTTGGTTTGGGGCGGGTGAAAAATCGGGGACGATGAATTTATCCTTTGGACATCTATAGATTATTCTATAGGCGCTTCTTGTTCTATGACCCTAAAAGTTATGAAAATAACGAAAGTCCAAACATTTTAGTTAGATTGCTTAAAAGAAAAATATAAAAAGTATAAAAAAGAGAAAAAGGAAAATAAGGAAAATTATAAAAATAGATAGAGAAATAAAAGTGTGTAAAATTGATGAAACGGGGCGTTTCAAAACTATTGATTTCTTAATCCCCTTAGATGAGCACTTAGCTACTTTTCGAGGTGATTAGTTTAATGGGATTGGAATTTTTGGTTTTCAGCGTATATTTATAACATTGCGTGAGGACACGACAATAGCTTAGTATGGGGGATTTTGGATATGTGTTTAATCACATATTATTTTTATCTATTAAAATAAGATTAAAAGACCAAAAATACATGAAAAATGCATTGTATATGTGTGTTTTGTTAATTGTGTCTTGCAGGTAACAGATATATCATTAATGGACAAAAACAAAGCTAAAATGGACATCCGAGTACGAGATTAAAAGAGTGCAAGAAATCAAAGCCGAAGGCGCATACATCTTTAAATGGGCAAACCTGTACCCATTTAATAGGCTGGGTCAGCTCATTAAGATTTATACTATAAACTTTAAGCTTACAAGCCTTTTATAAAGTCCAAATCCATAAACCCCTTTTATCATTTTTGACCCATTTGATAATTAAAGAATCCAAACTGGGTCTAAAGTCATGAAATGTAAACGTGGTCAAAGGTCAAAATCTGAGTTATAACACCCCGGTTAAAATTATTATGCTTCTTCCCCCTTTTTTCCCTCCCATTTCACATCAATAAAATAACCAGGGTAAACCACCACTCTTTACACACACAAATGCTTCTAAAAGAATTTCCTGACACGCCTGACACTACTCTTAGCCACGTTGGCAATCCCACATGCTGTGATTGGTTAGAATAATGTGGAAGCAATCCAATGGGTTTAAATGATGGATTATGATTGAAGGGTCAAGATTTGAAGATGGGTGACGCTCTTGAAAGGCTAGAATGTTCACCTCCTCACTATAAATAGAGAGGCTTTATCACACAATTGAGATATCTAGAATAGGAGTAGTGTAGAATAGAGTAGTATAGCGTAATTTTTTTCAGCTTATTTTATTCTTATTGTAATTCAGCTTAATGTAATTCTCCTTTTATTAATAAAAAGAAATTTTTAGTCTAAGTCATTTGTGTTATTTAAATTCAGTTCTTGCTAATGCATTTTCCCCAAACTTCTTAATAAGCTAAAATGTTTTCTCAAGCTCTATTTAAGCTCAAATAAGCTCCTAAAAGCTTATCTGAGCTTGTTTGTTAACTTTTAAGTCAAATTGTTAAGTATGATGGTTTTGAGCTAATGGATGATAAGCCAATAATGGAAGGGATTATAGAGACTTTACCAGCTTGTTTCTAACAAGCTGGAGCTTGTAGATAAGCTCCTTTGAGCATTTTTGATCCTTGTTTGAGCTAGGATCAAGGTACACTTACTTTTCTTCCTTTTAAGCTTATGTTCTGTTCAACTTAATCTCTGCTTATTCTGTGCTTATTCATTGCTTATCTATTCTTAATCTATCTTAATTTAGCTTAATTTGTTTAGTTATAGCTTAGTTATAGTTTAATTTTAGTTTTAAATAAAACTGTCCAATTCCTTAGTTAAAACTGCTTAGTATTCTAGCTTATTATTCAGAGCTTTTTCTCAATAGGATTTTGCTTATTTGTCTTTAACAATCTTAGTTCTAAATCTGTTTTCATATATTAAAGCTTAATTTGATCTGATCTAGTGTAAAAATGCATTTTAAAGTTTTAAAGGGGTGTTTGGCACAAGCAGTCTTAACAATAGTTAAGACTGCTAGGGTCATTTTTGGTCATTAAGTTGGGTTTAATAAGCTCAAATTTAGTCTTAAATATAGTTTTCATAAGCTTAAATATGGTTTTGTTAAGTTTTTCTAGCTTGTTTACCAATAGTGCAAGTCTGCTAGTTAAATGAGGTATCAAACTGCTTATTTGTGAAAGTATGCTTAAGATATGTTTTAGTGATCAATGTGAGTTCTATAAGCATCAATTTGAATTTGATTTGGAGTCATTTTGCTAAGTAAAGCTTTTGAAGCCTATTGTTCTAAAAACCAGTCAAGTAGCGTGAAGGTTTTAAGCTTATTCTTTAGAGTCTGTTTAAGCAGATTATTTGAGGTTGATTCATGGATTCATTTAAGATAATTTTTGTTGGATTTAGCTTATTGCATGGTAAGTTCCATCTGTTTTTAGTTTTTAGTTGGTCAAAATTAGATTTTGAGTCTTAAAAGTTATCTGCAAATTAGCCATTTCAATCCAAAAAGCCAAAAAAAAGTAGAGCATCTGTCATTTTCATTTGCCCTTTTCTAGTTTATTTTCTTATCTTATTTTCTTTTCTCTAGCTTATTTTAGTTATTAGAGTCTAGGTCTAAATTTGTTTTAACTCTTTTAGCTTTTTCTAATTGCTTATTAGCTCTTAAGTCTTAGCTTTAAAGTAGTGATATTAGCCCTTAAAAGCCTTCTTAGTATCTTGTCTTTATGCTTTTAGGTGCTTATTAGCTTTTGCCATTTGCTTATTTCTAGTTTTTGTGGCTTATTAAGTTTAGTGTAGTATCTATTTTAAGCTTTTTAGTTTTTCTTTTTGCTTATTGAGCCAAAAAGACCCAAACAATTTTAACTTTAAATGCTTAACAATTTTAAGCTAAACTGTCATCTTTTTATAGCTTTTTCTAGCTTATTTTTCAAGTTATGTCAAAAGTTCTTTTACTAAAGTTTCTTAAGTTTGCTTATTCTATAGCTTTTTCAAAAAGAAAATGATAAATAAAAATGTTTTGCAAAAAGGTAGGTCATAAGACTCGAACATGTAACCTCCCATTTAACACATCAACACTTTAACCAACTGCCCTGTGGTCTTTTTCATTTATAAGCATGCATCATTTAATTGCTATAGCCTTTTTAGTTTTAGGCTTATTTGCTTATTTGAATTTTCACAGCTTATTTGAATCCCATTTTTCTTCCTAAACCTTTATTATTAGTTCATGAACTTTTTTGTTTTTTTTCATAATTTTCAATTTTTATTTAATATTTTTAATTGAGTTTTTAGTTTAAAAAGCTTTAAAATTAGTTTTAAAAATAATAAAAATACAAAAAAAAACATTTAGTTTTTCAAAAATTTCTTTAAGTCATTTAGTTTAAGAAATTTGCGTTTTGAAATTTTAGAGTTTTATTTTTACTTGGTTAATTAGTTTGTTTTAATTTGCTTTAATTGTTTTTAAATGTCATTAAAAAAATTAATTTGCCTTTATTTTTAGTTTAGCCTA
>BQNB010084277.1:0-28800 GCA_026074375.1 Tanacetum coccineum
TGCTGCTTTCCCTTTTGACAAGCAACACAAGTTTAATCATTTTAAAAAAGTTTAGAAGATAAACCTCTTACAAGATTTCCCTAACCAATTTATTCATGGTTTTAAAATTTAAGTGACCTAACCTTATATGCCAAAGTTTAGATTCATCAGATGTGGCTTTTGCAAAAAGGCAAGTTAAACCTCCTTTAGGAACTATGTTCTTTAAATCAACACTATACATATTGTTCTTTCTAGGAACTCTAAGTAGAACTTGACTTTCATCAATTAACTTAAAGTTTGGAGATAAAACAATACATTCAGTGTCATTAAAAAGAACACTATTCTTTTTATCACACATTTGTGATACACTGAAGAGATTAAACTTTAACTCTCTCACAAAATACACATATTTAAAATCTAGATTACCAGTTTTAATGGTACCTTTTCCTGTGATTTTCCCTCTTTTGGGGTTCCCTCCAAAAGCAACATATCATCCATCTATCTCTTCATAGTCTGTAAGATAGGACATGTTCCCTATCATGTGCCTTAAGCATCCACTATCAATTACTCCTTGTAGAATCCAAGATCTGGACTCAACTAGGGTAATATAACAATGATTTATAAGCACAACGGAATATTAAGAACAAGAACACAATCATGTTACTAATAAGGTTTTCTTTATTAAGCACAATAAAGAACTAACTACTACTACTACACTACACACGCTCTATGCGTTTCTTAGACTCTCATTGGAGAAGTCTGCTATGAATGGATGCCTGTAACCTAGACGCCTACCCTCTTTATATAATAGAGGGAGGTTACAAGAAACCCTAGCTTACTAACAAAGCTAACTAACTATTACATAATAGGTCCTTATTGTTTCAAAAGAAAACATAATACAATTAGGAAACTAATTAATTAACATTAATCATCACATTAATGTTTGACTAATCTATATCTTCAACATTAATGTTGATTTCAATCAACATTAATCTTGATCTTGTTTCCTTCTTTAGCATATCTTGTTTCCTTTTGTTTCTTCTTTCTTCATTTCTGTTTATGGGTTTTGTAATCATCAAATCTGTAATTCCTAACAATCTTCCCCTATTTGATATTACAAAACAATCTGCATGAAGAAACAATGCTAAAACATGTCATCACAATAATAAGCTGCACATCATGAATCTTCTTCCCCTTTTTGTAATCATCTAATAGGGGTCTTGTGCAACTCGTAAACGCTTCCCCTCAAGTGATGCATGTAGATGGTTAAGTATATCAACAATAAGCTTCCCCTTAAAAGTATACTCACCATCTCTTGAATCTTGAACTCAGTAGCATAGATCAAATCTTCCTTCAGTGCGAAAAAGACATGCTTATTACAATATCATGTAATAAAATGTCTTTGAATAATTCTTTTAGACAATATTAGCATGGCGATCACATACTATGGCCGATAGTCTCAGTGAGCTCCGTCGCATCAACGACCAGTATCCTAGATCCAATGTCAAGGGCTGAATCGTATCATACTCCGACCAAATATTTGTAAAGGAGCGTGTAACTTTTCCAATCAAGAATTATAGCATAAACTGAACCTCCAAAATGAACCATACACATCCTCATTGTTCAAGATCCAAGGGCGTCTGTGGACCCAAAATATATGTGTTTAAAAAATTACAGAAAAATAAATACATAGGAAAACCTTATAAACCCTAGATCAAGAGCCACGAGGCTCTGATACCAATTGTTAAAGAGATTAAACTTTAACTCTCTCATAAAATACACATTTTCAAAATCTAGATTACCAGTTTTAATGGTACATTTTCTAGTGATTTTTCCTCCTTTAGGGTTCCCTCCAAAAGCAACTTATCCTCCATCTATCTCTTTATAGTTTGTAAGATAGGACATGTTCCCTGTCATGTGCCTTGAGCATCCGCTATCAATCACTCCTTGATCCTGTAAGTCCATTTGTGGACCGCCCTGCACATTAGATAAGAAAATCATTTTCTTTTGGGGACCCAAGCCATCACTGACTTAGATCAAACTTTTATAAGGTGATTGATGCACTATTTTGTTTAGAAACATGGTCTAAAACTTTATGCTTTGGTTTCCAAACCCAACAAGCTGAGGCCTTAACAGCAGTAAAACTATTTCCCTTAACAGCATTAACTAATGCTTTTGGCCTAGCAGTATTAAATTTTTTACCACTAACATTATTAACCCTTTGATCAATATTATTGTTTTTGAATGCTGTGTTCTTATGAATAGGCCTCTTAATAGTTGAATGTGCTGTTTTAGAAAGATATGACACTGGTCTAGCAACATTCAGTGTTGTTTTTGAGTGAGTAGTATTAACTTGTCTAGCAGTACTAACTGATACTAAACCAGACTTGATTAGTACTACTCTTGGAACTAAGTTCATTTTAGCATAGGGGTGAGTCTTTTTAGCAAAGTTTTGATGATTCACCCTTTGAGCATTGTCCCAAACAGGTTTTACCGTCCTATGATTTTGAAACTGTTTTTAATGGTAATTGCAATCATTCTGCAAATGATCAGAGCTTCCACACACATAGCAGGCCTTATTAAACATCTCAAAATTGCTTCCTAGTTTTTGAGACATCATATTGTTCCAATTTCTTTGATTGCCTCTTGGACTGTGAGTGTTTTGCCTATGTTTCTCAACTTGTTTAACAGTTTTCCTAGCAATTTTCTCTTGTTGCTTAGGTTTGACAAACTCTATCTTAGCAATACTAGGCTTAACTATTTTCTTCTCAGTTTTAGTTTGAGACACATTTTCTTCCTCACTATCTGACACCCATTCTTCAATAATTGGGGCATCATCATTCTTCCTAACTACCTTAGACACTTCTTCATCAGACTTTTTGTTCTCAACTACAGGCTTATTAACAAACTCATCTAAACTAGTAAAAGACAAATCAGGTGTTGGAGGCATGAAATTTCCTGTGTAAGGAGGTGGAACTGCATTATATTTTTCATAGCCTAAACCTTTCTTGCAATTATCAACAATCTGACACTCTATGAGCTTGTCTAAACTTTTAGATGCATTTTTAAATTTATCTACATTAAATTGAAAGCTGTCTTTTTCTTTTTGAATTTTTTCAAGCTTCTTCCTAAGCTCTCTAATAGTTATTTCTCCTACTTGAATATCTCATTTTAAGCCATTAATGTTTTCTACATAAACAGACACATTCTTTTTATAAAATTCATGTTTTTCTTCCACTGATTCTAAACCTATTTTATAACCTAAAACCATTAAACTAGATTTCTCTAAATCTCTTAATAGTTGATCATTTTGAGATTTAAGTAATTTAACAGTTTCCATATAAGATTTTGAACAATTTGAATCATTGGATACCTCTGAGTCAGAACTTGAAGATGAGTAAACTATGAGTGCATAATTTGGCCCTTCCTCTGCATGATCACTCCAGTTAAATCAACCAAGGCCATCACATGACACCAAAGTTGTGGAAGTAGATGTTTCCACAGACACACTCTTTCTTGAGCTTTCCTTTTTCTTGTTGTCTTGATTTCTTGGAGCTCTACACTTCCTAGCAAAATGTCCTCTCTTGTGGCAGTTGTAGCATTCTACTTTGGACTTATCAAAACCAATAGTCTTATTGCCATTAATATTAAGATTCCTTCTTGTATTTTTTAAAAACCTTCTAGCCTTCATAGTCAACATGGCCATTTGCCATCTCAAATCCATCTCTTCTATGTCATCAGGATGGATTTATTGCAAGTCCTCATGTGCAAGTTGAGGACTATTTGGTTGACTAGCAAAGAATAACATCACTCAAGTTATCAATATTTGTAGAGTAAGCAGTATTAACTTAAGTGCTAGCAGTAGAAACTACATGAGTAGTATTAACTGCTTCATTAGTGCTGCTAGTGTTGTTATTTGAAGAGGACACAAAAGCCATGTTCTATGTGCTTGAATTTGAGCTAGACATCCCTTTAACTTCTGGTTCATACACCTTGAGGTTGTTATAGAGATCATCCATGCTCATTGTTTCTAACTCAGCTTTATTCCTCCACACAACAACATGTGTGTTCCACTCAGGTGACAAGCTTCTTAATAATTTTTGATTAACATCTTCTTGTAAAAGCTTTTCATCAAAAAGCTCCAACTGACTCACAAGCTTTTGAAGCCTATCAAAGGTTTGATCAAGCATCTCTGAGCTTAGAGCAGTGAAGTTTTCCTATTGCTGCTTTAAGAGATTTCTTTGAGTCTTCTTAGTAGCTGCATTCCTACCAAATCTCTTTTCGACAACTTCTAGCAACAGCTTAGCATCCTTTATAGAGTTAAACTTTAACTGATGTTCATTGAGAATGCCCATCATTAAAGTACTTCTAGCCTTCACTTCTAATCTTCTCTGAGCCTTATCTTTGGCAAATGTAATAGGCATCACTTTTTCAACACCTTTCACAACTTTTGTTTTTGGCAAGGTTGCATCATTCTCTATGACTTACCATAGTGCGTAGTCTATCATCTGGATGTATTGTTCAATACTCATCCTTCATAACTCAAACTCACCCAGTTTGAGCAAGGGTACTTTGGATGCAGCCACCATGTGTGTAGAATCTTGATCCATATCTTCTAGCAAAGTTTCTCAAAAGCAACAATCTCTGACACCACTTGTTGGTCCCACTTCAATAGATCGAATTCCTTAAGCTTGTTTAAGGTTTAGTTATATTAGATAAATCTAACACAACTATAGTAGAAACTTTGTTTGAATGTATTAAAGATTATGCGGAATCTAATCTTTAATATTAAGAAGAACTATCAATGAAACAGTATTTATATGAACATATAATTCAACAAACAAAAGCTCCAATATTATTAATAATACGAATACTCTCAAAGTATTAAGGTTACAAAGACCTTGAAGCTATGATAATTCTATGAATGACTCGTATTGGTGTATCTTGGTGTGGTACATCAATCTCTATGCCCTATAACCTCATACACTAAGGAGTCCTAAACGGCTTACAATACTTTCCTAAGAATATCAAATATATTAAACAAATAAGTTATACACATCTTTTACACAAATAACTCATATAAATCACATAAGTAGTAAAAACTAACTCAGTAGTACTAACTTCTTCACTAGCAGCATTAACTCCTTCAACAACATTAACTTTGTACTAACAGTAGTAACTTTTGTACTAGCAGTAGTAACTTTACACTAGCAGTACTAACAGTGTACTAGCAATAGTAAACACTTAGCATTTTTCTCTGAATTTCTTGAGCAGTACTAACACAACTAAGCAGCATTAACTCTCATATGAGCAGTAGTAATACTAGCAGCATTAAGAAGGCTTTTAATCCCAACAAATATGAATAATGATGCACTAATTATACGCTAGACATACATACAAAAACTTAATATGTTTGACCATAATTTGCAAAAGTTACATTATTTAACAACAATGTAAGAGGACGGATGCAATAAAATACCCTTTGGATGACTTCAGCATAATTTAATGTTAAGAACTGAATTTATACATGAATGGCTAGTGAGTGTTCAGATTCACTGCTTTGAGGCGAAACATTTACTCTCGTATAACCATTCTGCTCTTTCTGCAATTCATATGCTTTCTGCATATCAGACTCTGTATGAGCAGCTGATACAAACAATCTAATCCCGACAGGCTGTTTGCATTTGTCAAACGCCGATCTTTTAGAAGTAACCATGAAAACTGAGTCTTCCTTATTGCAATTCCATCAACTTTTAAGTCACAAGCCAAACCATTGTTGTTTGCGTATCCTGAGCCCACGCCTCTAGTATCAACTGCCACATCAGCTGTTAAGACTTCCTATTGTTGTCTTATCCACTTCAGCAAAAGCCAAAGCTAGGGAGATTGAAAAAGCAAAGTCTAAAAAGTTATATGTCAAGCAGTTGAAAACCTCCTGAAGTAGGGAACAAACAAAGTGCAATTTGGTAAATAAACCTGTAAGACAAAGAACCCAATTTATTTGGAAATGGGTCTATTTGGGTATATACTGAATCATTATAGAAAAGTTTTACAAGTCAAATATAACATAGCCAAGCTCTTCAAAACCTCCTAAATTGCTTTATTTAAAAAATCCGGATCATTATATTAGATTTTGTGATCACATTTTAATTATATATCACCATTTTCATGGCAAAACAAGAAAGGAAAAAGGAAATTTAGGCCAATAAACCATCCAAGTCTGATGTTGCTAAAGTTGAGAAACTAGTGGATTTAATGAGCCCAAATCGTGTACCCATCTCTTTACACATTTACAATGAATTTGGTAGTCCTTTGTCCTTTTCTTCGGTTCCAGCCGATAGACCGCCAACAATCCCCACATTTATCAGATCGACCTTCTTTATATACCAACGAGGTGACGACTTCTGCAATACGAACCTCAACGCCCCTTGTGTTGTAATATCAAAAGAAACCATACATAAAATCGTTCTTACAAAAGGATTATTTTTCTACCCCTTTTGCCCTGGTTCCTGAATCCATGCAACGTATTCAAAGAAAAATATCATATGTTACAAGCCTCACTTCCTTATCCTTATGGCACTCTCTACAAAAGTTTAAGAAATCATTTTTATGTTGTTTCAGCTCTCAAAATACACAACTACAAGAGAAACAAGTTTTAAGTTCAGCAAATAAATATGGATTCATTTTCTATGTACTCGATCATAATAGTTATCACGACTAATTCTCAATTTTATCAACGAAATCCAACTTTAAATTAGTAAAAAAACAGTAATGTTGAGTGGAGTTTTAGTGAACCATGTAGATTAACATAGCCTATTACATAAACAGATACACAAATGCACACATAGATGAATAAGAGATACAAAATATTTATATCCATCTCTAAATAGCTAAAAACAAGCACATGCTATATGTCGCCTCCAAGCTATATCGTAGCAGCAGAGGAGGTGACAGAAACATTATTATGGAGTATGTAATGTTGTAAGTTGAGCAAGTTAGAGCAATCAGGTAGAAGAAAGGAAGACAATTTAGTACTAACAAACCTAGCTTCATCAGTATAAAAAATGAAATTATCGTTTTACAGACCACCTTCCACTCAAGAAATACACATATGAGTGACGATGAAAATGATTAAATTTAGTACAACAGTACAACTAGTTATAAACGTTTCAAATAGACATTTATTAGATATCTACATTGATTTTTTTATTGCTTTCATTTTATAACCAATGACATAGTGGAACTATCCTTGGGTCTTGCACACTTAGATAAGAACCATAAAACCTGTGCCAATCTCTCAAGCTGAACCCCCCCCCCTTATCCATTAGAATTAGGACTAACATAGGTTTAGCATAGGTTTAACATATAATAGAAATAACATAGTTTAAATTAACCTAGTTTAGTTAACGAAAATATTTATAGAATTAAGATTTCATTCTCGCTCTTAGTGATCGATACCCTACTTACAAACGAAAAGACATCTGATCGGGTACACTGCCAGTTAAAGTGTTGTTTTAGGTAAAGTTGGCAAAATATAAATTTAAAACTTGAAAACATAAATAACACCTACACGACGACACAACATCAGGGTTGAAGAATGAAAAAGAAATGTATGGATAAAGGGTGAAAAGAAAGAATCCCTCAACACACTTTAGGCAGAAACTGGGTTAATACATAATCTACCAAAATCACAATGATGATTGTTGGTATTGTAGAAAGCCGTCATGGACCTAGTGATGCAATCCACAACCCTTCCCAGCCATTCGAGTTTCTCTCAAAAGAGACTTGTCTCATTTGTCATGAAGATACACACGTTATCTATTGACTTTCTCACTTCGAGATCGTTGATATTGAATAGGTGGCAGTCAGCTCTAGCCTCTGATTACTAAAACCAAAGTGCACAAATCGAGTCTAGAGCCAAGAGAGATCAAATTATAAACTCATTAGGACACAATCCATGTATAACACTTGTTGTTCATGAATATACAATAATTGGTATCAAAGAGTCCTATGCATTATCCTTGTGATCTTGCCAGAACATCAGAGTGATACTCTTTAGTATTCACAGTGACAATGGAAATCCTTCCAGTGTCAACATCAAACAGTACTGCAGTAGGTGACTTGCGAGATTCTATATGCATCAAACTTGTGATAACTGGATATTGATTTGGTCCAGTAAATGAACTGATGACTTAATCAGAAAGATAGTAAATAACTAATTCACTCTTACTGTGTTGTCTGATTTGAGATGCTCTAGTAACGAGAATGGATGGTACAACTTTGAAACCCTGTCAAGGAAATTTCTGTTGAATTCTACCTGATCATAGGCAGTATTTACACTGATTTAACAGGGAACCGTGGTTATTGCAACCGTATTTGGCGAAGTGAAAATGACATGCTCATCCATATTTGTTGTTTATCACTAACCTAAACTTGTAGGTTTTCCTGACGGTAGCAGCATCTAGTCCATGTCAAGTCAGATTCTTTACCACATGCTTATAATAAAGCTTTAAAAGTCAAACATTCAGCATCAAGACTGTTGTTGCTAAACAAGAATGTAATCAGTCAGAGAGCTCAAGTTCATGTCAAATTTGGCAACTCTAATAATCACGAACTTCTTCATAATCAAAGAGACTTAGAGTCAAACAAAGAAGTGTTCTCCAGGGAGATTGTTAGCCTTAGAAGCATTCTTTGGGAGATGGATAAAATTGATGAAGAAGAGGAGGTTGCAAGCTTTTGAGACAAGTATGAGTATGTTTGTCAAAAGCACAAGATGTATAAGAAAGTCAAATCAAGATGATTCAAGTCAAGGAGATGATTCAAGATGAAAGATATCAAGAACTCAAAGTCAATAGACGAAGGCTCAAGATAAAGATCACAAAGCATGAATGAACAAAGCCATTACAAACAAGAAAAGATAAAGACAAGACCAAAGAAGGCAAAGCTCAAGAGTCAAATCAGATCTTTAACATTAGGGAAGATAAAGTCAAATCAAGATAACCTTTAACATGAATGTCATCAGTCAAACAAGAATGTCAACATTGGGGGATAGAAGTTGACCTCAACATTAGGGGAGATTGTTAGCCTTATTTTTATATAAGTCAAACAAGAATGTTATCGGCCGTCTTAGTCATACTTAGTCTTGTATTGTAATAGGCTAGTCGGGTTTAAC
This sequence comes from Tanacetum coccineum, assembly GCA_026074375.1. Classification (NCBI taxonomy): domain Eukaryota; kingdom Viridiplantae; phylum Streptophyta; class Magnoliopsida; order Asterales; family Asteraceae; genus Tanacetum; species Tanacetum coccineum. The sequence goes on from BQNB010084277.1 coordinate 9,149, forward strand.
GGGCTTGGACTTTAAGCCAATATTGTCCATGTTTTGGGCTAAAGCCTAACAACAAGCCAAGCCAGGCCCAAGAAGAGATTCCATACGCCTCATGTGGGTATGTGACTCTAAATAAAACCCTCTTAACACATGGAGAGGGTGTTGGTTACCATTTCTTGTATGTGTAACTAGACCAAACTCTCTCCTTTCAATCTAATGTTCTTCCTTTCCTTCTCTCTAATTTTCTCTCATTATATTCAGCTTATATGTGCTTATTGGTATAGCTTATTGGTTGTGATATGGATTAGATAAGTGGGATAACACAAACAGATGCCCTAATAAAAAAACAGATGCCCTAATCAAACAAACATATGCCATAGTTAAACAAACAAACAAATGTGTTTATTAGATGCCCTAATCAAACAAACAGATGCCCTAATCAAACAAACATTAATCCAACTCATGCATACTACAATGGTTCCAGAATAAGTCAAGACAAAGAAGATCCAAGCTGGAGTATAAGTATCAAGACTAGAAGACAAAGACGTCATCTTCAGCACTGGAAGCGCCTTGAATGTCATTATATTATGTTGTATCTGTACTTGTTAGGAACATTGTAAGTAATTCCGTATGCCCACATATTGGGGGAAGATTGTTAGCCTTAAAATATGTCGGCTAATACGAAATTACATTAGTTTATATTAGCCGGACACGCAGGGACTAGAAATGTCAAGTGTAGTAAGTAGATCGTGTCCAGGGCTATATATATCCCCTCCATACTTCCATGGAGGGGTGAGGATTCATAATTTTGTAATAAGGTGTGTGTTTCTCTCTCTAGAAAACACACATCTTCCTTTTCTCTCACTAAATAATATGGCTAAACATTTGTTCAATCCTCCCCGACCTCCGGATCATGTCTCTTGTTATGTGAATCTTTTGGGATAACAATTGGCATCAGAGCTGTAGGGGTGTTTTGTATTCGTGTGTACTATGTTTGTGGTTTTGTTGTGGTGGCTTATTTTTGAGCTTATTTATGTTTGGCTTATTTTCTTCCTTTTCATTTTCATTTAGTATCACGTGCCTTGTTTTTTTTATTACTTCTTTGGGTTTAGTGGTTTAGTGGTCTAGTGGTCTAGTTGTGCCTTGTTTTTTTTTTCTCTACTGTTTTTGTTACCATTTACGTGACTTAATCGTTCTTTATAAAACCAACCGCCGAACGAGTACAGATTAGTGTGCACCGAACGAGTAAAATACACAAGGACCGAACGAGTGTAAGATTATAAGGACCGAACGAGTGACATCAACAAAGACCGAACGAGCAACATTCAAAGAGGATCGAACGAGTGAAACAACTCAAGGATCGAACGAGTTCTTTTCTATAGGACCGAACGAGTGATAATCGACTTGGACCGAACGAGTTTTTTTTCTAGCTTGTACCGAACTACATCACGAACGTGAATACGAACGAGTGAAACAACTCAAGGATCTTCGATACGATTGGTTTAGTGAACAACTCAAGGAGTCATCGTTCCTTCGATACGAAGGTGAAACAACTCAAGGATCGACGATTCCGTGAAACAACTAAAGGATTTTCCTTCGAACGAGTGGAAACTATCTCAAGGATAAAACTATCGAACTGAGGGGGAGAATCGTTGTAGAACCGAACGAGCTCTTTTCTATAGGACCGAACGAGTCACATTTAGGAACCGAACGAGAAAAATTTTATACGTTTTAAACGTATTTCGGGTTTTTCGGTTTCGAGTGACGTTAAACGACGGGACTTGAGATATATACCATCGTGTTCGTGACATCGTTTTGATCAACGTGATATATTTATTTTTTACCGTCGTTAACCGTAGCTTCCCGCGAGATCAAATTTGCATTCGTTTCATTTTCATATGTTTTAAAATGCAGCCCCTCATCTTCAACATCATTTTCAAAGTTCGTCCTTGTTTGTTTTAAAACCCTTTTTGTTAACTTAGGCTTACACCGTTAGTCCTTAATTGTTTTAATTCAGCCCGTTAGTCTCCAAAGTGAAACGTAATTGCACCGTTTGTCCTTACTTGAGTTTTAATCAACCGTTACTCATCTCAAGTTGAAAGTTTGAGCACTGTTCATCGTTTTAGCTCACAAATCGTTAACAAAAGTTCAAGTTCTTCAACGACAACAACGATTTCACCATCAACAATTAATTTTTTATTCACGGTTTTTTCTTGATTTAGTAAAATCCCGTAAAAGTCGATTTTTTTTACGGTTTAAATCATAGAATTGTAAAATCCCGTGAATGTTAATTGATAACAACAACACAACAAACACGATACATAACACTAAAAACGATCCGAATAAGATTCACTTAAACGTCAAAACGGCTATGGAATTCGGATTTTAATGTCAAGTGATCACGGAGTTTATTGGGTATCCCTTATTTGAGTTTGAAGTGGGTTTCATGAAGGCGTCTACTTATTTCATCATCGAGACTTCCTTCTACTTTCTACCCCTTTTCTTCAAACCCAATCTATCGATTGATGACTTGCTTGAACGTATACAGTTATGATTGAGACTTGGATTATCTAGTTATACCCGATGTAAGGAGTTACATTGTAGTACTCACGGGTTATAGCTATCACTTAAAGGAGTTACGTTGTAGTGCTCAGTGTCACACGCAGATGCCGATGTGGATAGTCTCAAGAGGTGTTGTACTTATTTTGGCTCTTAGTTGAGTGTATAGGGTACTTAGAGGCTTTCTTCTGCACCGTTCTTCAATCAACAACAGTGCAAGCTTAAGTAACAAATTTGGGGAATTCTACTTCATTTTCAAGTTTGGTATATCGGGTTTACTTCACCAAGTGGTCACAGCAATAGCCGACAGAATACGAGGTTGGTAAGTTAGCCAGAGAGTATAAGGTTGAGATGTGATCAGCAACTCTCACGGGATATTTGAAGCTACTGAACGTCAATGATACTTCATAGTCTCAGCAAAATCTTTCAAAGTTCTTCAATGTCTTTCATAACTTTTCAAGATTGTTGCTTATGACAAGAACTTCTCGTGTATATGGTCGTCCACGTCAATGATGCTTCCGAGAGTTCGAAACCATCATGGGGGAAAACGTGTACTTTGATACTTTGATGTTATCAGGTCAACTTCCAGGGGGAAGTAGTACTACATCACTTAATATGTTGGTAAGTACTCAGGTCATGCGTGAGTAAATGTTCTTTCTCTTTGCATGTTCCCCGAACATAATCAATAAGACCGAATGTCATGATACACTATAAACATATTAGAGGTGTGTTGAACTGTTCTTTCTACAAAATCACGCTGTGCACTTTAAATGCAATGTTAACGATCGTTCAAGCTACATCAACGTTTCAGAAATCTGCTCAAAGATACGGATGTTGTTTGGGGAAGCCTGATTCCCCCCCCCAAAAACTTTCGCCAAAAAGAATCTATGAAAAGCTTTTTTAAGACAGCTGCATGATTGGGGAAATTAATTCCAACTAAGCATACTAACAATGTCCAAATAAGTCAAGACAAAAGATCCAAGCTGATACAAGTAACAAACAAATAGAAACAAAGACTTCATCTTCACATTAGAATCGCCTTGTATGTCCCTTATATTATGTTGTACGTACCTGTTATGAACTTGTAATAATCTTCCGTATCCCACATATGGGGAAAGATGTTAGCCTAAAATATTCGGCTAAAATACTGAATTACGTTAGTTTATATTACCGACACAGGACTAGAAAGTTCTATAAGTAAGTAGATCGTGTCCAGCATATATCCCATCCATACTTCCTTGAGGGTGAGGATTCATTTTCACATGTAATAAGGTGTGTTTTCTCTTCTCTAAAAACACACATCTTCAATTTCTCGCACTAAATAAATGCGAAACATTTTTCAATCCTGCGCCGCGACTCCGATCATGCCTGTTATGTAACCGTTTTGGATATACAGATGCCTTGTAATCCGCCAATGCACTAAACATCCAAATAGATGCCTAAGTATTTCCAACGATGCACTAATCAAACAAACAGTTGTCCTGATCAAACGAACAAAGAAATGCCATAATCAAATAAACAGATGCCTGAATCAAACAAACAGATGCCCTAATCAGACGACATATTCCTTATTATGTCCAACGATGCACTAATGATATACAGTGATGCCCTAATATGTTCTTTGATGCACTAATCATACAAATGGATGCCCAATTATGACCAACGATGCACTAAACATACAAACAAATACACAAAGCATAGGCACTCATGCCTTAATATGTCATGATGTATTAATCATAATCATTGATGCCCTAATATGTTCGCCAATGCACTAAACATCCAAATAGATGCCTAAGTATTTCCAACGATGCACTAAACACACAAATAGATGCCTTACTATGACATAACAATGCACTTAATATGTATGACGATGCCCTAATCATATTCAGTAAGGCTCTAGTATGTCAAACGATGCAATAATCATACTCACTGATGCCCTAATCGTATTCAGCGATGCTTTAATATGTCTAACGCTTATTTTAGATCCACTAATTAAACAAGAGATGCCCCAACTTATAGTTATTTTAGGTGAAAGGACTAGCGTGATGCACTAATTAAACAAGTAGATGCCCTAGCAGATGCACTAATTAAACAAACATTATGCTATTAGCATGCAATAGATTCCTGACACATTTTTTCAATGCGCTAATCAAAGAAACAAATGTTGTAACAAGTTACAAAATGCCCTAATCATACTAATACATGCGTTAACGCTTATTTTAGATGAGCTAATCAAACAAATAAATGCGCTAACTTATAACATGATGTTATTGTCATACGATGTCATAACACATTTTCTTATGCACCAATCAAACAAACAAATGCCTTAACTTATAATATGCCATAGGATTCAACGATAATACAAATTCTGATTTGCTTATACATTGATGCCCTAAAATGTCAAATAATTCAAAAATATTCTAAATTATCATCTATTTACATAATGATGCCCTAATTAATTCAACAACATTAAAATGATAATATATTATAAACAAAAAATAAATTAGATCATACCTATGCCATTATAAAACAAACAGGCATTAAAAATAATTTGCATATCACTAGGCGGAGGCAAAACTGGTCCATCATGACTAAACAAACCGTCATCGTAATCCTGACCACCGTTATGAACTGTTTAATCAAATGATTGTTATATAAAATGATAAATATACAAAAGTAGGTCACTTACTATTCATACACTTTGTTTTTGTTAATTTTTCTGATGGCCAGAATGCAAGATCTGTGCATTCGTGAGTATTTTGACCTTATTTAATTTAATCTTGATCGGCTTTTAAGGTTTTTTCTATCGGAGTGTATGTTTTTTATCAGAGTGTGTGTTTTTTTATCAGATTGTATGTTAATCTGATGATCAAAGTTGCTTTTCCGATAGTAGTGCGTGTGTGTCTATGTTTTTATAATAGTTTGTTTTTGAGAGAGACATGGTGGTACTGTGTGTTGTCCCAAATGAGACTGATAAGTGATAACGGCTCCACCTTTTTTGATTTCTTTTTTTCTTTTTTCACCCTAAAGTTTGAGACACTTGCAAGATGTACCTTGTAATTTTGTTTTCCAGTTTTTACGGATATATGGTGTCTCTAGAACCCATCCCTATGTGTGTGTGTGTGTGTATATATATATATATATATATATATATATATACTAGTCTCGTAACCCACCCAATGGGCGGGTTCGTTTCAGATATTTTTTTCCGTTTAGAGGTGTGTGTGCGTTTGTGTTTATAACTGGGATTCTTTATTCTAGTTGGCCATGAATGGATCAAAACGGTGAAGATATGTTTGGTTAGGTGTATTTTGGTATAATCGGTATTAGCCGGTTTGGTTAGGTTTGAGTTGTTTTGTATTTGTCTAGTCAATATCATGCTATTATAGTATCATATTCTTAATTTGTTTTTTTAAATAAATTTTCTATAAATTTAATAATGAAATTTGTTTAGATAAAATTTATGTTATGTTTGTTTTTGTTTAGTTTTTAAATAATGTTATTAATGTGTGTGATCTTAAGTTAGCTTTTGTAATGCGTAAAAGTAGTATATGTTATTCTTGGTTCGTATTTTGTAAAAATGTTATTAATGTGTGTGACATCAAGTATACATTTATTTGTGTTATCCCACTAGTTTAATCCATTACACAACACTAATCTTTACCAATATGCTAGAAAATAATAAGAGAACTTAGAGAGAGAAAGTAGAGAGAGAAACAAGAAAGGAAGATTAGATTAGAGAATTTGGAGGATTACAAGTGAATGAAAATGTAACCAACACCCTTCACCAAGTGTGGTGAAGGGATATTTATACCCATGCCTTGCTAGGTGGCTTATGGGCTTGTAACTTGGGCCGGGCTTGGCATAACTTGGGCTTTGAGCCCGAAACACGGACAATATTAGATTACAATCCAAGCCCGTTGAACCCGACTAGCCTATTACAATACAAGACCTAGTTTGACTTTCTAAGACCGATAACATTCTTGTTTGACTTAATATAATTAAGGCTAACAATCTCCCCCAATGTTGAGGTCTCTTTCTTCAAACTCCTCTGTACCACCGATGACATTGAAGATATGACGTTTGACGTTTATGCTTTGCCTTGTTATGGTCTTGTCTTGTTTGTAATGGCTTTGTTCATCCATGCTTTGTGATCTTGATTTTGAGCCTTTATCTTTTGACTTTGAATTCTTGAGATCGTTATCTTGCATCATCTCCTTGACTTGAATCATCTTGATTTGACTTCCTTGATCAACTTGTGCTCTTGACCAACATGCTCATACTTGTTACATTCTTGTTTGACATATATGATTATAAGTCTAACAATCTTCCCAATATACGATTCTTTAATTGACTTTGAAAGCTTGAGTATGAGCATGTGGTTTATGAATCCGACTTCGCTGGAATGAGGCTGCAACACCGTCGTCTTATCCTGAAATAAAACAGTTAGCAATAAAAGATGAATTTGGCTTTGTCATTCATCTTTAACCTGAATAAGACAGTTAGCAATAAAGATGCATATGGCTTTGTCATCACTTTTTTTTTTTTTTATTGACTTCGGTTGCATTAACCTTCGGTTTCCCGTTTTATAGTATAAATACTATACCTGTGATCAGGTAGATTCAAAGAATCTCCTTGATAGGGTTTCCAGCTCAAAGCATAGGATCTTCTAACACAGATGTATTAGATTCACCATGCTTGCTAGTTCTCATTACCGGAACGTCTCAAAGCAGACAACACGGTAAGAGTGAATCAGATAGTTACTATCTTTCTGATTAAGTCGTCAATTCATTAACTGGACCAAAATTGATATCCAGTTACACAAGCTCGATTTTTTCCCCCCCATTCAGATCTTGCAAGTCACCTACCAAGAGCTTGTTTGATGTTGGCTCAAGCAGGATTTCCATCTTCACTGTGAATACTTAAGTATCACTCGGATGTTCTGGCAAGATCTCAAGGATAATGCGTAGGACTCTTTGTTACAACTTGTGAACTTTATGGTGTTCAAGAACGTGTGTTTTGACATTGTGTCCTATTGTGATTTATAATTGATCTTTCTTGGCTCTAGACTCGATTTGTTATATATTATATATTGCACTTTTAGTTTTGGTAATGGGGCTGAGCAGACTGCCACCTATTCAATATCAACAATCTCGAAGTGAGATGTCAATAGATAACGTGTGTATCTCCGTGACAAGTGAGACAAGTTTCTTTTGAGAGAAACTCGAATGGCTGGGAAGGGTTGAGCATTACATCATTGGGTCCATGATGTCGTCTTCAATATTAATAATCATCTTTGTGATTTTGATAGATTATGTATTGACCCGGTTTCTGCCTAGTGTGTATGAGACCCTTTATCCATACATTTCTTTTTAATTCTTCAACCCCTTCAATGCTTACCAAGACGTCATTACTAACACCTTGTTGTGATTGTTCCAGTGTTAGCTCAATCTTAGTCGGCATTCTTCCCTTATACACATTCATCTCCAATTATACCTAAGGACTGCTATTTCTAACTATGGAGTGTCCTTGGGTAGATCCCTCCGGTTCTGGTTGGATCATAGGACAAATACCTAACCTTACCACCTTATGACTTCAGAATCATCGTGAACTTAATAGGTTGTTGGGTATGAGATCGAACCATAAAACCATTTTCTGACATTGTTATTTTCAAATACTCCCCTTACACATGTGCTCTGAGATTCAAAATTGTTTAGCACATTAAGGAAAGAGTTGCACTTAGAGTTATTAAAGAGTCACATTTCTTCTATATCATATATTAGTCACAATTTTCTCCCTCTATTTTAAAATGATAAAAACTTAGTATTTGAAATACCAATTGATTAAAATTTGACATGAAAAATTCCATGGGGAGAAAAATTATACTACGATATTGCATGAATTCATTTTCCGGATTGCTCCCCTTCAACAGTATAGTGGTGATACCAATTTTATTTAAAATTGACATTGGGAATGAAATATTGATTGACACCACAAAATGTTGAGCGGAGTGAGATGCCTAGTGAACAGTGTATATTAAATTAATTGACATTATAAGTTTCCACATTTTAATTTCACATAATGTGTTTGGATACATAAAGTTGACATTTATGAGATGTATCTGACACATTAAAAGGCTTTGTTTTTAAAAAGCCCCCCCTCAGAAATTGATTCACATAAAATGACATTCTATGAACTACAATTCTTTGAAAATTATTCGAGGAAGGGAGTGTTGAACACACAATTTTAACAAATACCACTTTTTATGGAAAAAGGCCACAAATTATATTGAGACATTTGTGGACATTGAAAGTTCTTTTTGAAAAATGTGGTTCAACGATTTTAATAACTTGATAGAAGGACTTCTCCTTATATTTTAGAGTAGCGCACTGTGGAGTAACTTCCCCTAAACATTCGAGACCGAGTTATGCACTGAAATGTACATAAGTCATTGAGAAAAATTTAGAAATGACATGTTTTGAAAGCATTTGAAACTCTCGCTCGAACTTCATTTACACGCCCGTGTCGATGTTAATCAACATTTCTAGGTACGTAAATGTTATCGATTCCAAGAGACATGTCGAGAAGATTCTTTTTGGTATTTTGACATTTTTTTTCGATTTTTTATTTTGTTTTTTTCTAGGTTTTATATTTTTTTTCTAAATTTTCTTTTTTGTTGGTTTTATATTTTTCTATTTTCTTTTTGAATTTTTTTTATAAATCAAAAATAAAGAGAGAATAAAAATATTTACAAATTGATGTTTGATGGATCAAGCAGATTCAATTGCCGAGCCTCAGTTCATCTGGAGTCAAACATCTCATACCGAGTTGTCTGACAAGATACTTAAACCTATCTTCCGATAAAGCTTTAGTAAACAAGTCAGCTAACTGGTATTCAGTTCCGACAAAGAATAATTCAACAATACCCTTTTCAACCTGTTCCTTTATGAAGTGATATCTGACATCGATGTGCTTGGTACGGGAATGCTGGACTGGATTGCACGAGATGGCTATGGCTGCCTTTGAGTCACAATACATAGGTATTTTATCAAAGTGAAAGCCATAATCTGTGAGCTGAGTTCTCAACCATAGAACTTGTGCACAACACGCAGATATAGATCTTATCAGGAATATGCTGAGACATTGCAAGTGCTGTCCTACTTTGTAATGACCAGCTGAACAACTTTCACCACCTAGAAATTGTATGCCACCAGATGTGCTCTTACGTGAATCGAGACAACCCGCGTGATCTGAATCTGAAAAAGCAGTTAGTTCGAAACCGGTGTCCTTCGGATACCAGAGACCCATGTTAATGGAGTCTTTAAGGTACCGAAAGATCCGCTTAACCACAGTGAGATGTTTCTCAGTCGGTTTCGCTTGATAGCGAGCACAATAACATGTTGCATGTACAATATCTGGTCTACTTGTTGTTAGGTACATGAGTGCTCCGACAATCTTCGATAATTTTGTTGGTCGGACGGAGTACCACTCAGTCGCATCAAGGTTTTTGTAGCCATTGGAGTACCAATGCTATAACATGAGGTCATACCATGCTTTTTAATTATCTCTTATGCATACTTAGCTTGGTTTATAAAGATACCACGTGGGGATTGGTGGATCTGAATTCCTAAAAAGAATTTCAGCTCCCCCTATCATAGACATGTAAAAATTGTTGTGCATGAGTTTTCCAATCGTTTTGAAAGTTTTTGGGTTTCGTAGAACAAAAATTATGTCTTAAACGTAAATTTCAAGCAGTATGTCTTCCCCATGTTTAGTTATGAACAGAGTTGGATCAATAGAACCTTTGGAGAATCCGTTGGATACCAGGAAGTTGGAGAGTTCATCATACCACGCTCTTGGTGCTTGTTTGAGACCATATAATGCTTTCTTGAGACGGTAAACTTTGTCAGGATGATATGGGTCAACAAATCCATCTGGTTGGTTTACGTACACTTCTTCTTTTAGAGGTCCGTAAAGAAATGCTGTTTTAACGTCCATTTGGTACACTGTAAATGATTTGTGTGCAGCATACGCAATGAACAATCGTACAGCTTCCAACCGAGCAACTGGTGCAAATGACTCTTCGAAATCAATTCCTTCCTTTTGAGCATATCCCTTAGCCACAAGACGAGATTTGTTGCGAATGATAGTATTTTCCTCATCACGTTTGTTTTTCCAGAGCCATTTTAAGTTAATGACATTCTTGCAAAGTGGTCTGTCGACTAATTCCCATACATCTAATCGATCAAACTGATGAAGTTCTTCCTGCATTGATTCAATCCATGCAGAATCAGCCATGGGTCTTTGTTGTCTTTGGTTTCGGGTTCGACTCAATGAGTGCGATCAGTTAACATCTCGCAATTGTTTCTAAGCCTGACGTCTTGTTCTCACTGATTTAGACGGATTTCTAAGTTGATTGTTCTAATGGATGATCTTTTGTCCAACGTTGTGCAGAAAGATGGTGTTCATAGAAAGTATGCATGTTTGACGAATCAACATGATGAGACAATGTATCCCCTTGTTCTTGTACTGGTGTACTAAAGATGTTGATAAATTCATCATCGTCAAATTGTGCATTTTCTGTATTGGTTTTGGCTTGATTACTGTTCTCAGGTGCAGTGACAGTTGGTACTGAGTTGTGAGTTGATGTGTTGAATGTAATGTACTATGGAGGTGGATTGCAAACCATGCGTGTGGTAGTAAGTGTGAGTTGTGTTATGTTGTTGACGTTTATCGGGATTATCAGCAGCATGTACAGCGGAAGACTTTGACACAACATGAGAAGTTCCATTGAGTAATTCACTAAACATCGGACTATAAAGCAATTCCAGCTCATTTGACGTTGTTACTGTCTCAGCAACTTGAGGAACATTTTCTAGACTTTGTGGACCGGGACTTAAACTGTCTTGTTCAAGTACCGTCGTCGAACATTATGGAACGGGGTCAGAACTAACATGATCTGACGCCATTTGAGGCAATTCGTCAAAGTTAACATGAATTGTTTCAACAATCATTCTTGTTCTCTTGTTAAATACCCTGTAGCCTTTGACTGAGTAGAATAGCCAACAAAAATACATGCCTCACCTTTTTCCTTCATTTTATCAAGATTTTCACCATCTCTGATGATGTAGCATAGAGAACCAAAGATATGAAAGAACTTATGTTGACATTTTTGAGCATCATTTTCAGGTATTCAGTTTGAGACTAATGATGCTAGGAGAAGTGGATAGAGAGACCTTGGGATTGGCTTGTGGAGTTCTTCTTATTTGTTCTTTCGATTTAGACTTATGTTCTGTCGGATAATTTAAGTCTAAGTCTGGGATTGATTTACTTTTATGTGGTTTATGCATTTGCGTGTATAACATTGCTTAATAATGCAAGACTCCTTTATCTTGTGTTGGGTATTGTTATGACACATAGTGTCCTCTGTGATTGTTTTCTTTTCCTTTTAGTATCTCTATAGTAGACGCCATTGTGTTGTAATGATATCCATTATGTTCCACCTCGTGTTTCCGCCTTGGCGGGGTGTGACATCTTTGGACCTCAAGAAGTGAGTCCAAGTATATCGGGAGAAGTCATCAACAATTACGAGAACATATTTCTTTCTATTAATGCTTTCTACCCGCATTGGACCACATAAGTCCATGTGTAGAAGTTGTAACCATCTTTTTGAGCTCGGGGTAGTCTTAGTGTGAAAAGACTTTCTTTTTGCTTTCCCTAACTCACAAGAAGCACACAGATGATCTATGACTAATTTTAGCTTTGGAAGGCCATTCATAATATTATTCTTTAAAAGCAAGTTGATGGTGTCAAAGTTTAAATGAGATAGACGATGCCATAACCATGCTTGAGACGATGTTGCTTTAGCCATTAAGCAAATTGGATTGGGAGTTGTTGAGTCTTGAAGAGTAATGGAATACAAATCTGTGCCACGAGAACCTTTGAGAAGATCATTTCCCTTCAAATCACGGATGTAACAGGTAGACTTCCGAAAAGCAACTTCCAAATCCGCATCACAGAATTGACCAACGGAGAATAAATTGTGATTAAGCCCTTCGACGTAATAAACCCTTTTGATAGTAATCGTTCCTTGAACCAGATCTCCATAGCCAAGAATTGGTGCAATTTGATCATTTCCAAACTTGACCGTTCCTAGAAATTTCTCCACAAAATTAGTTAGAAGTTTGAGATTTCCGGTCATGTGCTTTGAGCACCCAGAGTCTACGATGAATAGAACTATCTCGACGAGCTGCAAAAGAATTAGAAGACGATGGAGTATTGGACACAGTGGAACACCTAGGAGTCTTATGTTCCAAAATATTAGCAGTTCTAGATGCATTTCCTAGAGGCATACTAACGTTTGGGTTAACATTTCCTATTTGAGACTTAGGTTTCCAATTGTATCCGGGTGGTGTATACTTAGGATACCACCAACTGCATGTCTTACTAACTTGCTCATAAAGCTTCCTAGTTGTGTTTCTAAATTTCTTGACAGTGGAGTCTGTTGCAACGGTTTTCTTACTGGATGTTGCAACAGATTGGTTCACAGTTTGCTTGGGTTCTCTAGTACTAATAGGCACAGCCATTGGTTGTCTAGTCCTAGAATTCACGCCATTGATATAATGTAGAACACACAAATCATGATTGTCATTCAGCACACACTTTCCACAAGTAACACAGACAAAGTTAACATTTGAGGTCTTAGCATTCAAACTGTCATTACACGCAGTTACAGACGTTTTATTATTTGAAAACTTAAACTTCCTACGGTGGTCTTCTACTTCTTGCTTCTTCCCTTGACTATTGTTAGACATGACTCTATCTTCCAGATGATTGCTCTTAAGCTGTGGTCTGCTAACACTAGTATTGGGAATTACTCCTGTAGAGAAAGGCACGCGTTTGTTAGTTTTCCTAATGTCTTGAGGCAACCGTGGTGTTCTAGTTTGAGTAGGCTTTGTGTGCACTTTGTACATTCCTGGTGCAATCACATTTGTGTTCTTGAAAGTTGGCAACACATTCTGAGGCAAAATCTGTGCAGTGACTGGTTTTGAAAAATCATGTGACCCTTTTTGTGTGGTAACTGACTTTGACTTTGAAAAATCTTTCGTTGCAAGAGAATCTAAAACAAATAGTTGGTTTACCTAAAATTGATTGTCTTTGACTTTTAAAAGCATTCGGTTGTCGAATAACCGATGATTTTTCAAACTTAGTTTCCATATATTTTCCTTTCGTCTTTTCTATGAGTTTCTTCAACTCACTTATTGCAATTTCTTTGTCTTGTAATTGAGCTTTCAAGTCTTGAATTTCAACATATTGTTCACGTTCTTTCAGAAATACGTATGACTGATTTTCTTTGAAAGATTTGTCATTTTTTATCTTTTCTTTACACTGTTGTAAATCAAGTTCAAGATTAATCGCATGTTTCTGAAGTGCTTCAAAACTTTTTGACATTGTTCTACTTTTTGAAAGCTCTTTTTCAAGACGTTCACACTTTTCCAAGGTTTCTGCGTAATCACATTGCAAATCAGTGAATTCATCTAAATCAGTGTATATACCAAGTATTGCATTCATGTGATCAGCATAGTAATATTCCCTTGAAAGTCGGTCGATTTCATTCAAAAACTGTGTTTTTTGAGTTTCCAGTTGAGATTTGAGAGTGTCTACTTCATGTTCAAGAGAATTAAAGTATCTCAAATCAGCAACCATTTCCTCTTTCAAACACAAGTGAAATTGTTCTAAGTCCGCATTGAGTTTGCTAATTTGGGGGCCAAAATTTCCTTCTATTGTGTTTTGAATGAAAGGATCGATGTTACCAAAATATGTTCTTTTGGTGATTGTTTGTTTGCAACGTTCCACTCCATCAAAAATCGTGTCAACACTCTTTTTAATCTTGAAAAGTTCTTTAGAGCTTTTACACTTTTGATTCCAAAGAATGGATTCATCTATTCGTTTTTCTAACAAAGTTGGTTGTTTACGAAAAGACTCTTTGGAAAATTCATTATTAAAAGATGTATGACTCATCTTTGACGTTTTTGGAAAATAGTGTTGTTCAGCCGACTTTTCCCGTTGTGGAACGAACAAATCATAAAGATTATTCAACTGATCATAATCAAACGGTCTGATTAAATCGCTTAATTTTGATCGACGTTCTTTGTCAAGACGAATCGTTTCGTCAGAATCAGGGGCTAACATTAACGCAAGATTATCATTATAGCAACCTATATCATACAGACGAGGATTCGCTCTTTGAGCTTTCTTGAGGAACTCAGGTTTTGCAAAACTCGTTTTACAATTACGATTAAGCATATTCATTGTTTGAACAGATTGGCCGGTTTTATATACAATATCATTCAAAACCTTGACTTTGTTTTCTAAAGCAATGAATTTATCAAGTTCCTTGTTTTCGCGAGTTTTGTAAAGCTTAATCTGAGCCTCTTTTGCTTGTGACATTATGGAGATGGTTTCTTGATGTGCACAAAGCTCCTTTTTCATATCCGAAATCGTTTGATTTAAATCATTTATTTTTCGAGTATATGCATTAGATGACTTTTCAAATTTGATTTTGTATGACATTAAATCCCCTTTAGCTTTTGCACAATCAATTTCCACCTTTGACGCATAATTCACATCATTATACTTATCTAGTTCCGTTTGGAACTTCTTAAGGTCTTTAAACATCAACTGATTAGTCTTGGATAGTTCATTATTTGCTTCTTTGAAATGGTTATTTGATGATTCTAACCTGTTATTCTTAGTTCTGAAATCCTCAATTTCACCTTTCAATTTATCAATTAATTCTTTGTTAGATGATTCCAAAAATTTATTTCGGTTTTTGCTGTCATCAATTTCATATTTTAGTTTCTGAATTAAAGAAGCAAGCAAATCACGTTCTTGATCATGATCATCAGTATCATCCTAGTCATCCTGAACTCTATCATAACATATATCAAATGAATCAATAGTGATATTGGTGTCACCATGTTCTGCCAGATATATGTCATTACTAGATTCAGGTTGCTCAGGATGTTCATTTTCCATGGCAAACACATTATAGTTGTTATTATTGTTTTGTACCTTATGCATTCGCTCATCATCAAAGATTGGTCTATAATTGTCAACTGAATCTGGAGTAACCTCATGAATCTATGCCATGTACATATAATGTGCTTCCATTTCCTGATCTTCAGACTCATCATCAGTATCATCTTTCCAATCAGCTTGTTCTGCATTCAACTAAACCCCAGCTTTCTCTTGTTTACACAATAACATCTTTTCCTTGTGATAAGCTACATCCTTTACTCGTTTTGGTTTCTGACATTCCCTTGATACATGCCCATAATCCTTGCAGTTATAACACTGAATCCTAAACTTTTGCACAACCAGAGTACCTACATTTTCCCTAGCCCCGGCAACATTAACTGCCCTCTGATTGTCATACCCAGGTCCTTTATTAATTCTTAGAGAATTATCTTGATTAGCTCTACTGGTGTTTGATGATGTTCGAAGGTTGTTGTTGGTAGGTTTGTAGATTTTCTTAAACAAGAGAGAAATTAAAGCCATGAGTTTGTCAATCTCTTTATCCTTGGACATTTCATCATCTTCAGTAAACGTTAGGTTCTGGATATATGTAGGAGCAGAAGAGGTTAATACAATTGCTTTTCCTTTATTTAATGGTAGGATTGTTTTTGTGATATGTGGAGGAATATATGAGTGTTTTTGTAGTAGGATTGGTTTGATGATGGTAAACTGGTGTTGTTGAGCAACAAGTGCAAGGGGATTAGCAGTACGTGCTAGTCTTTCAGTTCTTATCTAATTGGACTTTATTTTCTCTGCGTGTTGTCTTCAGAATGACCATTCAAGCTTGTGATAGGAGACAGTCTTCAGCTCTTGCTTTGACTTAAACAAGTGTCACCAACCTCATTTGCACATTCTGGTTTGTAGTTGAAGTAGTAAGAAACTGACATTCACTTGATGATTTGTACATGACACTGATTTCTGACAAGCTCATTAATCATCTTGTAAAATCGTGAGTAATACAATTTAAGTGATTCACCATCCTGTGATGTGAATTTTCCAAACTCCCAATATAAATTGGTTTCAATATCTTGAACATTGATTGATTCACCTTGTTTCAACCTTTCAATGGCTTTCCACATTTCACATGCATTCGGACAAGCATCAACTGTGGAGTAGATATCGTTATCTATCCCTGTGAGTATGATCTGAACGGCTTCAGCTTCGGCATTCAGTTGATCTCGTATGTCTTGTGAAACATTCTTATAGTTCTCCATATACCTCTCTGTAGTTGTTCTAGAACTACCTTCAGCAACTGGAACTGTTTTCTCTGCCCATTGATATGTGTATGGTAGATTTTGGAGACAATGGTGGATGAGTTCACTGTTAGGTTTGGTGTCAATGTATCTCTTGATTCTAGATTATGTAACCAACACCCTTCACCAAGTGTGGTGAAGGGATTTTTATACCCATGCCTTGCTAGGTGGCTTATGGGCTTGTAACTTGGGCCGGGCTTGGCATAACTTGGGCTTTGAGCTCGAAACACGAACAATATTAGATTACAATCCAAGCCCATTGAACCTGACTAGCCTATTACAATACAAGACCTAGTTTGACTTTCTTAGACCGATAACATTATTGTTTGACTTAATATAATTAAGGCTAACAATTTGTATAAGTGATTTGTTCAATGTATAATTTGTTATAAAATGTAATTTTAATATTTTTTTGTTCATGTTTATATTATTTTTTTCTTAATTTATATAAGGCTAAATATTAGCCATGGAAAAAAACTTAATTAGCTATATCCTAGGTTAATTATAGCTACATTTCTTGTATGCTTTTATTTCTTCAGTAATTGTTAAGTATATGTTTTCTTCTAGTCTCATCTATTTATTTAACTGTTATCAATATTTTTAATACTAACACTTATGTATATCCAACATGAATGGGAACGGAAGATTGCAATTTTTTTTTAAATTATGTGAATCTGATTTATATTTTTTGTTTACTTTATGCTTTGTTATTGTAGGTTTGTTATGATATTGAATCATATAAGATATAATATGTTTATGTTGAATAAGTAAAGTATAGATTGTTGTGTTTTTTTATTTTGGTAATAGGTCTAATGGATCATATTGTGTTTTAATCATGTTATGTGGTGTATTGTGATTATTATTACTATAATGAGTAAATATAGTTTCAATCCGATTATTATTTGTAGAAGCATTGACTTATTGGTTATTATTTTGATCTACAATTGAATTGCTGTGATTTAGTTCATGATTTAGGGGTTGTTATTTTCAAATATTTCATTCAAGACTAAATGATTTATCAAATTGTTATCATGAATTAGTAAATATTAAGTTGTATTTTCTTGTATATTTATTTGTTAGACATTTAAAATATTGAAGTTACTTGTTGTTTTGTGTGACAGTCCGGCGCAAGAATTTATTTTTAAGTATGTGCATAACAACTTTGGTAATGAACAAGTAATGGGTTTTCCTTTTTATTTTGTTTCAGATTATAGTGTAACAGATCTAGTTATTCAAAGTTATGTTTGATGTATGAATTTTTTTCAAAATTATTATTTATAAACATATATTACCAGTTGTTTTTTATAAGTATTTCAAGACTGGCAACAACTTTTTATACTTAACTGGAAACAACCGGTATCGTTATAAAAGCAAGATAGAAAATAGGAATAGTCGATGGGTTCTTTGTGATACAGAGTGGGAATCATTTATCACCACAAATGTTCCCTAGAATACATCAGAGATGCATTTTATCAAACAAGGTGTTGATGATTATTACATGACAGTATATGATGCGGATGGTTCAGAATGTTGCGGATATGACATGAGTATCGTAGGCCCAAGATTTATTAGATGTTTGGCAATCTATAATCCAGGAATGATGGTAATATGTAAATTTGTATTGTATTATTATAATTGTTATTAATTGTGTGTCAATTTTTTTATTATTATTCTGTAATGTTTCCCTGTAGCTACTTCCCGGTGATTTCCTTCAAGATATATAGCACAATAATTTGTTTGTAATTTATGATGATATTGTGTTCCATGTTAAGCACGAAAGGGTTAAACCGTTTGAAAATAAGGTTATCATAATGAATGGTTTAACTGGGTATGGATGGGATGAATTTGTTGTTACATCTGGTATTGAGTGGGGACAAAGGATTGTTTTTACAAACATTGAAAGGCACACACTCTCTGTAGTTGTATTTGGCGGAGATGGTTTAGGGTTAAGTCGTAAAGATATTTGTCCAACATTGCTAAGAAGGGAGCAAAGACCATTTCTTTACCGTGACAGAAATGGTATTCTTTTTTTGTATATATTATTGTGTAGGTAATAGTATTTTTTATAAACAATTTATCCAAATCTTTTGTTTGAACGTTTTAGATAAGAGAATGGAACATATCTGCCCTTGGCCACATCATGATGATCATTCTAATGAAGATAATGTTTTGTATGTCCGTCTTACTTCACATGTCATAGATCATGATGAGTTGGTAATTTTTTTAAATTATTGATTAATTTCATATGTTATATTAGAGTTGAATATAAGTAAAATAACTTATTATTAATTTTGAACTCCATTGCAGAATATAACTAATGCATTTGATGAGATTGACAGTAATATGCACATCTTTAAAAAAGCTTCTGTTGTACATATGTGTGTCAGCTTTGAGATGGATTTACAAATGGTTTCCAAGAATGTTGTTATCAAGGGTGACTAGGATGATTTCTGCAGACAATGTGGTTTTACAGTGGACAAGATGATATGTTGAAGTTTATGCATGCTGATATTGACTTTTTGGATGGAAAACCAATTGATGTTGATGTATTTCATGTTTGTTAAGTTAGTTTCCATTTGTTAATGTTTGTGACAGTTAGTACCTTTTGTATTGTTATTACTGGTTAATGTTGATAAAATATAATGCCTAAAAACACTACAACCTTAATAGGATTGAATCAAAACACTTATTGAGTCAAAAAATTTAAGAACATGTATGCTTATGAACATACGGCCGAACTTTCACATATATGCATTTCTAAACTTACACATTGTTGATTAATGC
>BQNB010084278.1:0-25593 GCA_026074375.1 Tanacetum coccineum
TTTTTTTAAATGTATTTGAATAATTATGTATTGCTTTCAATAATAATGTTTTTAATTATTATGTAATGTTTTTAATATGTAATGTTTTTAAATTCAGTATTATTATTTTAAATTCAGTATTCAAATTTTAAATTCCAACGACTACTATTCCAACGGCTAGTTTTCTCTTATTATAAATACTCCTTTCCATCATTCATTTTCTCCCACAACTTCTTAAATTCTGTATTCAAATTTTAAAATCCAACATCTATGGATAAGAAAATGACCCAAAGCAATCCCCTAACACTCGAGAAACCACCCATGCCTCCTATTTCTTCATTTCTAACGATCGAGGAATCAGCTGATGAACATGAGATATGTGATGGATATCTCACTGAGAAAGAGCAACAACAACTACTTGTTGATGAAGAGGCATTAAGAGAAACGTTAGAAGAAGAAGCAAAGGCTAAAAAAGAGTTGGAGGAAAGAATTAAAATGTTAGAAGAAGAAGCAAGGAAAGAACAAGCTCATGATGAGTTATTAAGGTTGGAATTTGGGGTGAAATCTGATTCAGAATATGAATCAGATTAATTTAGCTATGTATCTTTTTAATAATCTAGGAACTATTTTAATTATGTTGTTTTATTGTAACCTTTTTATGTTGTTTGAATAATTATGTAATGTTTTTTTATTTTATTATGTAATGTTTTTATTATTAATGAAATTTAATTTTAGTTTAAAAAAAATTGGAAAAAAATGAAGGTCGCCTTATAGTGGCAAAAAGTCGCATGTAGGTCGTCAGAGAGAGAAAACTGATGTGGCAGGGTAAAATATAGGTCGCTGGTAGTCACGATAGTGCATAGCCTAATAGTGAAGTGTGAGAGATAGTGAGGGTAAAAAGTAGGAGCGAGAAAGCTGTTGTGTCCGGTGAGGAGATGTTTTTTGCGGTGACTGATAAAAGTAGCCTAAGGAATAATCGTTTATCAGAAGTCAAGAAAACTTTGAATTTTATTAGCATAGTATTTGTCTATTACTAAAAAAAAGTTTTTATTTTATTTATTTTTTGAGTAATGCTATTTACACTTAAAACATATGTTTAAATATACGCCTAATGCATAAATCATTTATACATGTGTATTAACACTTTATCTCTCTAAATTCTTAACAATCATTTTTTCAAATTAACCAATCAAATCATTAGGTACATAAGTAGGTATCGTTATTAGGCACTACAATCATTTTTCTTATTTTTTTAGGTGGAGAATACTTTGGTTTATTCTCCGGTAGGATAATTTGGTTTATCCTGGTCCGGGATACTTTGGTTTATCCCGTATGAAAATAAGGTTACTTTGGGTTATCCGCAAAAAGGGATAATTTGGGTTATCCCGTATAAAAAAGGATACTTTAGGTTATTCGAAAAAAGAGAATACTTTGGGTTATCCCATATATAAAAAAATATGTTGGTTTATCCAGTTTTTATTATGTTAATGTTTTATTTTTTTCCTTTTCTATCGATTTCTTTCTTTCTACAACTACTCGACGATCATCCTTTTTGAATTTGACAAAAAAGGGGGAGAAATGGAACAAAACTCATTAATAATTTGTAACTTTTAATTTTATACAAAATGAGTTTATATTTTGTCATCATCAAAAAGGGGGAGATTGTTAATACAAATAATGTCTAAAAACGTTATTTATATTTTTTGACCTCTCAACGTTTTGATAATAACAAAATGTAAAAACGTTTACGATAAAATTAAATATTTACAAATTATTAATCGTAGAATTCCTTTTCTAATATTAGTAATCACTTAAGGTATGAACAAACAAATCATTAAGCATGGTTAGTGATCAAAAAAATATTTTTCTCTTATCCATCACATTTTTACAAAAGAATTTCACAAAATTAATTATACAAAATATTTTCTAATTAAAAGAAAAGTTTTATTAAAAACTTAAAATTTGAAATTCAAATTTTCCCCCTAAAATAGAAGGTTCTATACCAGATACAACATTCCTCACAAAAAGACAAAAAAGGAGCGTAGTCTACTGGGCGGCCCCCTTATAGGCCTGGCGGCCCCCAGATATATTTGGGACCGCCGGGACCGCCCCTAGTGACCGTTGGATTTTCCTGCCTATAAATACTACTTTATTCCTTGCACAAAATCAGACCTCTTTGCACGAAATTTTCAAATAACTTTCTCTCTCTAAATCTCTTGATCACTAACATTCTTATATCTTGTTTCAGTGACTCTTAATATACTTCGTCTCATCTCTTCTTCCTCATTCAAGTGCAAGAGAAGAACAATCGTATTCTCCAAGAAACAAATTGTTATTTAGTGATCTCTCCTCTTTTCTTCTAAGTATTAAATCTCTATTGTTTATCTTGTGTATTTGTGTGATTCGGATTATGTGTAATTCTGATAGTGTAGATCTAATGATTGTGTATTGATTGTGAAGTGGTAGATTGGTTCTAGCTAAGATTAGGACTCGACATTTAGCTTAGTGTCAAAAAACAACGTGATAAGTGTAAAATACACATATCCGTTAATACCAAAAATGACCCTAAATGACCCAAACAGACTAAAAATGGCAAAGATATGCTTGTTTTTATGTTTTGTATATGCAGGTACGGATAAGACAAAAATCACAAGAAAACCGTAAAAAACGGGCAAACACGAGCACGAGAAACGGAAGAGTGCAAGAGAGCCAAAGATTCAAAGCCAAAGTCAAAAGAAAGTCAACTTCAGTCAACTATGGGTCAACAGAAGTCAACTCACTAGAAGACAAATCCCAAAATATTTCATTTGAGTCCCTCAAGTTTCAGAAAGTTTCCATATTGGTCCCTAAGGCTTAATGGGCTCCTTAAACCTTAAATACCATACCCGGATCAAAAGCCCATAACCAAAGCCCAAAATCCCTAGCCCAATACCCTTTTCATAAACCCACAAGGACCATTTCTGTCAAGTTTATAACCTATTTTACATTACACCTTTACTAAACCAACCACAAGGACCAATTTGGCCAATAGCCCAAAGTTCAAATGAATTTTACCCGTTTTATAATTATAAAGGGCGCGAAGCATGTTATTGTTCATGCTTCGTCCCTATTTCACCAACCAGGGTAAATCAAGGGGCTTTTCAAAATTAAGGGTCAAGGAAGATAATTCATGGAGTCTATAACATGATGGCAGGGTCAAATTAGTCATCTCTATGCATTCATTAGCTCACTTAGCAAAGGAATCACACGTGGATGTGGGAAAGCACACAAGGATGATGGATTTTGCTCTTTAAGCACTCACAAAACTAGCATAAGCTGTCACATCAAAGGAATGACAGCTTGGCAATCCGTTTGTGCACATTCTTGATCCAAGGGCTCATATTGAAGATCTAATGATTGGTAGAGTGTATGATTTGGATTAAAAGGGGCGTGGGATGCAAGTAAGGCCTAGAATCTTCATCAACAGGCTATAAATAGCCTCACTATCACACACACACGGCACCTAGTTTTTTAGTAGCTTTTAGTTAGTTAGTTTTTAATTTTAGCTTAATTCTAATTTTTAGCTTATTTTCCTTTAAAAGCCTTTGTAATTTCAAAATTTTTCTTTCAAGTTAATGTTAAACCAGCTATTATTAATGAATCAGTTTCACTTTGTCATAGTTCTTATGTTATACTCTCATAAGCTCTTACTTTTCTCTAAATGTAAAGTAAAGTTCATAAGCTAATGAAATAGCTCATATTAGTCTATAAGCTAATAATCGAGTTAATAAGTTCTTTTTTAATCTACTTAACATAATAAATTAGTTTAATCCTATCTATTGGATTTAAAGCTTTGGAAGGGGATTCAATCATGGAAGGAATCCCAAGGACTTTTACTAGATTATCCAATAGGATAAGCTAGAGCTTGGGATAATTGAGTTAATAGCTTCTGGTTAAGTGATGCTTATTGTAAGTCTTTATTTAAATCCATTTGATCTTTTAATTTCTAGTCACTTTTCCATCTTTCTAGTTAATTGTAGTTTAATGCTTATTTGTTTTTAGAAAGTTGCTTATCTGTTTTCTTATAGCTTATTTGTGTTTTAACTTGTTAATTAGTGCTTATAAACCATTTGTTTTAGCTTAGTATAGTTAGAATCTAGATTAGTGCTTAATTTGTCTTAAAATCTATAAAAACCAAAAAAAATTAGTTAGCATTAGCTTAGATTTTAAATTTAGCTTAAATGATTGATGATTTATGTTTGTTAGGTTAGTTAGTAGCTAATTAGCATCTGGTACTTAAGTCTAGTTAATTAGATCTTAAATTCATAAGCTTAATCAAATCTGTCACAATTTAAAGGGGTGTTTGGCATTAGTTGTTTTGACCTCAAAAAGTCAAAAGTTTTTGTGCAAACCATTTGAGACAGCTCTGATTTCATTTAAAATCATTAGAAAAGTTTTCACAATGTTAGTTTTAAAAATGAAAAAGTGTTGAGCTTAGCTTGTTGTCTCAGGGCACCAGGGGAATTTTACTCTGTGATTTTACTTGTGAAAATTTTGATCTAAGCTCTCTAAGGCTAGATTTTGTTTTGCTTATGGTTTTTACACTTCTAGTGAGTAGTATTAGGTTTTAGGGTAAACCACATGGTTACCTGCATTTGGCTTTTGAAATCTTGCCCAAGTGCATAGTACTAACTATAGCAGTTAGTACTGTGTCACTTATTAGGTTTCATTTTAGCTAGTAATTTAAGTTTAGGGTCGTAAATTCAAGTTAAATCTAGATTAGATGTAGCTTAATGTTAAATCAAGTATTAGGTTTTCAATTCTAATCTTTTACCTGGTATATTTAGTCTTAAAAAGTCATATAAAAGCCAAAAAGCCAAAAATAAGTAGTTTAGATAATTTTCTCATTAAGAGCCTAATTTAGGTTGCTTATTTAAAATATTGAATAGGCAGGGGTTATTTTTTTACCACCCCCCAAAAAGGATCATTAGTTAGCTTATTTTCAAAAGCTTAGCTTAGTTCTTTGCTTATTGAGTCTTTTAGCTTAAATAGATTTTGAGCTTTTTAAGTTTCTTCCTGAGTTTAGCCTTTTAATCTCCTATTTCAGTTAGCTTAATGTGTTTTCAGCTTAAGTAGCTTTTCATTTCTAGCTTGTAGACATCACAAGGAATCTAGAACAGCTTTTGGATTTAAAATTAAGCTTATATTTAAGCCTTGGCAATGCTTTTAGGCCAAAATAAGCTAATAGTCCAATAGCCTTCTTACTTGAAGGCAGAACTTCAAAAGCTCTTTCTGGGTCTTGTTTTTTTAGTTTGAGTTATGCTACCATTTTATTAAAAGTGCTTAAAAATTAAGTCCTTTTTAAGTTTTAAATTTTAGTTTTTGCAAAAAGTGAAAATAATAAAAAATAGCAAAAAGGGGTTGGCATGCCTCGTACCCGGACTTTGCAAAAACACACCACGTCTTACCATCATGCTTCAATAGCTCATCCAACCATCCCTTACAACATTTAATCTTTATACTAGATTTCTTTTTCTATCTTTATTATAAGCCGTAGCTTATTCAAAGCTTTTTCCTGGCTTATTTGTTAAGCTGTTAGTTTTCTTTTATTTTTCCTTTGATCTTTGTTGAATCATAGACTTTTCCTGAATTTTTCACATTTTTCCATCAATTAGTTTATTTTTAATAGTTTTTCGAAAGATAAAATCTTAGAAAATACATAAAAAATAGAAAAAAGTTTCAGAAAATTACAAAAAAATAGTTTTTAGTTTTATAAAAAATAGCTTTAGGTTTTTCATTAAGAAAATCTTTTTCGCCACTTTTAGATTTGATTTTCATTTTTGAGCTTTTATTTTTAAGTTTAAAAATAGGATTTTATTTTTAAAAATAGTTAAAAATAGTTTTCTGAGTTTTTATGTTATTTTAGACTTTTCTAAGTTTAAAATTTATTTTTCTAGATTTTTAGTACTTAATTTGCTATTTTCTAGGATTTAATTTGATTTAAATAGTTTTTAATTCATAAAAAATTCAAAAATAATCTTGTTTTATAAGTTTTTTAAATTTTTTTTTTTAAAAAAAGAGGAAACCAAGGAGGTCAGGGGTGAGTCGGGCTCGAACCCCCGACCTCGACCTAGTCTCAACCCTTTCACACACATACTCTTACCGCTATGCCCTTGGGACTTTTCTGTTAGTCCCTCACACCATTAATGTTTTATACACGTTTTGGCTCATAAGCCTAATAAGCTGTCAAAGCTTATTTCATAGCTTATTTGATAAGCTACGATCTCGGGGTTAATTTTCCTAGGATTTAGATAGTGTAAGCTATTTTCTTAAATTTTTCTAGAATTTTTACTATTCGTCTAGTAATTTTAATCTTTTATTATCATTAAAAACTTAAAAAAGTTATAAAAAATTGAAAAATAATCCGAAAAATAAAAATCTTTTTTATAAAATTTTCTTTTATCATAAAGTTTGTAGGAAAATTTATTTTACTTTCGTAGGGTCTATTTTGCAAAAATTCACTTTTTAAAGAACGGGTTTTGTTCCCGTTCTCGGTTTTCAATTTTAAACTCTCATTTTAACTCCGTTTTCGTTCTAGTTTTTTTTTAAACTTCATTTTTAGTCAATTAGAATACATTTTAAAAGAAAATTAAAAATTAGGTTTAATTTTGTAGAATTTAGGTTTTTGGCCTTAGTTTTAGTGTCCCGTTTCGCGTTTTTAGTTAAATTTTGAGTTTCCATTAATTATCTTTATGTTTAATTGTTAGTACTTGTTTATTTTAACCTTTTTAGTAGTTAAACAAATCAAACTTTGTTCCCTATTCAAATCATTGTCCAAACAACTTTCGAGGTTTCAATTTCACAAGTCGTTGGGGAAACGACCCGGATGATCATACTTCCCGGTTAAATATACGTATTATATATTATATATATATATATATATCATTTAGAGTGAATTTTTCCTTAGGGAATTTTCTTATGCTCTTGTGTAGTATTATATCGTATATTTTATTAGTGTATAAAACTATCAATCACAACGTAAACGACGTGTAAACGGTTTTCTCTACCTAAAAGGAGCTTGTTGACATAGTGAAATCTCAAGTAGGATACTCGGGGAGTGGAGTAGGGTGAAAAGGTGCTTCATAGTCGAACCACTATAAAATCTTGGCGTCTTGGTTTGATTGTTCCTTTCCTTATCTCTTCATATTATTGTCATTGTTATTTAGCTATAGTTTAGATTGTTGTATTGTTTGTTCATATTGTGAATTGGTTAAACATACAACTCGAATCTAAATATTTTGAATGTAAACTTTTAAAACGTAGACAAACTTGTAAACTATTTAACCCTCCCTTCTGGTTTCCACACATCTCTTTTAGATGCCACCTTCACCATAACTTCTTCCATTTTGTTAACTCTGAAAACCAAAACACAACCACCAATACCCAGTCGGTCGTCCCAATCTACACCCTCACATCAACTGTCATAATGAGACCATAAACCTTTGATGTATAAAACCGATAACCCAAAACCTCCATTTTGCCAGTGGTGGTTCCATATTGTTGCTGGTGGCTGTAGTTTTGGTGTTTTTGAGGTCTCCGGTAAGTAGGTTTGATTTTGTTATAGTGACACCCTAAACCTTCGCCCCAGTTTTCTATTCTCCTCACCATGTTCATTTAAGATCAAATTAAGGTTGCGGTTACGAAGGTATTATGTATGTTTTTCATCTTTTGTTACTACTTATCGTGGACCTAAATATATTTAATTTGACATTAAAAGAAATTATGATAACTGAATATGCTTGTTGTCTTGTTTTAACATATGCATAATTGATACATACATACAAGTTTTTTTTTCCTTAACTTAGTTTTGAGTTTATATTTTATCTGAATTGGACCAGTGATACTAGTAACGATGTTAAGTGGTTTGCTAATGGAGTCATAGTTACATTTTTTAGGCCTAACTTTTTTAGTTTTGTTAACTTATTTTCAAATGAGATCATGGTGTGGATTTAGATGCTTTTATACGAAACATTTTTGCAACTTAATACATTTTTTGCTACATATGAGCCTAGATTGTTCAAAGCATACTGCTAAGGTCGTACTAAATTATATTGGTTGTCTTAATTCGTTTAAATGATGTACATTCTAGTCCCTAGGACACCTTGAAACCTTCAAATAGTTTCTAGTAGTGTAAAATCATCTTTGCGATGGTTACCAGTATGGGAATCCGCCACTCGAAGCCCAACGACCTTCGCGGTGTACCCTTCGATGACACTAGTGTAGAGGTAACACTTGACTAGGTTAAAACCCATGTTCTCCACCTTATCAAGGCTTTCGCGCCAAGATAGGAATCGTGGTACACAAACCCCTATAATCCCCTTAAATTACGGGACACCCCCACGATCATCGGCAAGAGTGCATCACCTTGTTTCAGCCTAGTTTCATCACCTATAAATAGATTGAAAGGTGCTCAGGTTTGATTTACGCTCTCAACACCTACATTTCACTTCATACATACTTATTATCATCAAAAACCCATACTTACTCTCACGCCAGAGATGATTCGCAGGGTCACACCCCTGCGATTCCCTTAATGTAGTGTTTCTATTTGTTTTGTCACAGGATATCAAAGCCTGGTCATGCCAAATATTGCACAATCAGTGGCGCCATCCGTAGGACCGCTACAATTAGTCCTGTAAAAACCGAGTCAATAACCATAAAACAACTTAACCTACTTTTACGGCATGACAAACGGGAGAAAAGATTCACTCCTATCGGGTTTTTTAACGTTAACCCCTTTACTCGGTCCAAACATGGGTGAATTACCACCCATAATTGTTTCCACATTCACTACTAGGTCTCCTAACAATACGCTACTTGTCAATCATGCAACCACCTTGGCTAATCCTAATCCTGTAATTAGCCCACCTCTCTTAGAGGCAAACTAAGAGGTCCTAGAATCCCTACTAAGGGATCATCGAAGGCATGTTCGTAATGAAGACCTTCGCACTGAATTGGACTACTATAGTAAGAAGTATGATGAAGAAAGGGAAATGGAACCAAAGCTAGTACGCGTGAGGGAAGCTACTTCTGTTCTCCGAATAAGGTCTCCACATGTTCGAAGGCACAAAGGAAGGGTTGTAGAGTTCAAAGATGCTCTGAACAGGGACGGGAGCAAAACTGAAAGAGAATCCGACGGTAGGAGGACTACCCTCTTCTGAATGGACTGAAAATGTCTCCTCATGTAGGTTTGTATGATCTAGAGAATCATTGATTCGGGGGTCGGGGAGACTCAAAACCATGATATAGCCATATCTAGACAGAGAGAGAGAGTAGTGAGAGAAAGTAAAAGGTGTAAAATAGAATGAAATGTAAAATGTTACAAGAGCCTCACCCTTCCATGGAAGCCATGGAGGGGTATTTATAGTCCATACGCATACAAGTTTTATTATAATGTCTATTCTAGTCCCTGCGTATATGGTAAACTATGGTAATTTCGTAAATGTCATCACATAATGAATTCCTAACAATCTTTCCCCATGGGACGATATACGTAAATACTTACAATATTTTCCTAGCTAACAAGTACATATTGATTAAGAACAAAAACTTCCATGAATCTTCCAGTGCTGGTGATGTCTTCTATGGCATTTGACTTCAAGTTTGCACTCCAACATGAATCATCTTTGTAGTAACTTGTAGGAGAAATACTATAATATGCATGAAATAGGTAACCCATACACTTCTTGTTAAGGAAAAGGTTTTGAATTAGCTTCCCCCTAATTCATGCCATATATTCTTCTTTTAGAAGCTTTCATAGCTTCCCCCCGAACCTGAAATCCTCTCTTGAGCAGTTTAAAAGCTTTCTTACAAGCTTAGAATAATTGAGTGCACATCGGAATTTATAGAATACCCATATCAAATATTACTGCTTCTTTAATAATAAGCTTAGTGATTAACCGTTTGGGGAAACATTAATTGGATTAGCAACATATCTTCTCATGATTGAATAATTCTTCTCACATGTCTTCCCCCTAGAAGCTCAAATAATGCATACTAAAAATAACAAGACATCTCTTCCTCTATGTGGTTGAAATAATGCACCTAAAAGCCATAAGTTAAAGCACTAATTTTCTTTGTGGTTATGACATTTATCTTCCCGGCATGTCCTAAAATGAAGAAAGGGCATGGGCTTACTGGTGTGTATACTTCTTCCCCCTTGATGGTTTTGATACCTCAAAATCAGCAAAACCTTGTATGCACATATACTTGAAATCTTGTATGAAGAATAAAATTAGCTCAAATCTATCCTGTGAGAATCAACTGCTAATCAAATCTCTACTCATTAAACTCTCTCTGACTATCTTTTTACCAACCCCTTTGTAGGCAATTTGAAGTAACCACTGATGGAGTAAACCCTGTTGATAGAAATAATGCCTAAAAATGTTATTAATATTTTTTGATCTCTTTACATTTTGATAATCACAAAATGTAAAAACAATTAATAAAAATTTATTTTTAAACAAGTAATTAGTAGTAAATTTTCATTTCGAAAATTTAATCACTTAAAGGTATGAATAAACATATGCTTAATGCAGTTTATGATCAAAGGAATTTTTATTCAACCTCACATTTTTTATAAAAATGTCACAAACATTTTTATAACATTTCCGAAACATTTTTGGATTTAAAAGAAATGTTTTATTCAAAATAAATATTTTGAATTCAAATTTTATACCTATAAACGGCTAGAAATGTTCCAGAAAAGACAAAAAATGGAGCGTCTTGGCTGGGCGGTCCCGTTAATAATAAAGGGCGGCCCCCTTAATTATTAAGGGGACCGGCCCCTATTTAAGGGGACCGCCCAGACAAAAAGCCAGCTCAGCTGGCCTATAAATACTAGACTATTCCCCACTGTTTTTCTCACCTTTTGAACACACTTTCTTTCTGCTCTATATTAGTTTATACTTTCCTTTCTTTCCTTTAATCATTTAATCATAAAGCCTTGTTTCCAAGTGATCCAAGCTTTGATCCTCAAGTGCAAGAGAAGAATACTTCCTATCATCAAGTGAAGAAGTATTATAGCTTAGTGTGTGTCCTTGCAACCTTTTTGCAATTATATCATATCTTGTAAATCATTTATGTATATTGTAAAGGTGTGTATCGTAGTTGTGTATACTAAGTAGATTGTGTTGATCATTGTAAGTATAGATAGATCGGGATGATCTTAGTAGGTAGTGTTTGATTGGTGTGATCAAGGTAGTGTTTAGTTAAAGTGAAGTTGTAAAGAAAAGTATAGAAAGGTTGTGAAGGGTAGAGAAGTTATAAAGTGAAGAATAGTCGTATAGTGAAGAAGAAGTCATGTGGTGAAGCCAAGTAGTGAATTGTCGTGAAGTGGTGTGATTAGTCATGATAGATTGGTTCTAGCTAGGATTAGAACTCGACATTTTGGTTAGTGTCGGAAATTGGTGAAGTTGTGTACAGTTTTCTCCACCTAAAGGGAGCTTGTTGACGTAGTAAAGAAAAATATCGAGTTTGGTGCTCGGGGAGTGGAGTAGGGCGAAGAGATGCTTCGTTACCGAACCACTATAAATCCTCGTGTTGTAATTTGATCATTCCATCTCTTATCTCTTATCTTGCATATTTATTTTATATCTTATCATTACGTGCTTGATTAGTTAAATTGTTCATATTGTGCATGGTATGTGCTTAATTACACATACTATTTACCTAGGAAAACTTGCTTAAAAGACTAAAAACATACCAAGAATACATTGTACACTAGTACAAATCTGGGATTTCGTCACACGTGCTGTTTTTTTAACGGCCACACAGTCAGATATTTACGTGACTAAATGTACCAGAATAAAATAAACAGCCACACTTGAACTCATTTTGTGTGACCATTTTAGAATTTCATTGTCACATTATTGGAAAAATAGATTTGAAACTTATGTGAAATCAAAAGATCTAGATCTTTGCTGTTATTACCTTGGTGTGTTTGCTCATATTCAATTTATCCCGAACTAAAAAGGATGACAATTGTTTCTTGTGTTAATCAAAAAGGTGATCTTAAAAAGAAACTTGCTAAATATAATGATGCTAAAATGGTGATTTATTATGCTTTACACGTAAGAATTACGAAAGAATTTTTGTGTAAAACGGCAAAATAAAATTTGGGATTCTTTATTAATCATCACAAGGTAATAGTCAGTCAAAGATATTAAAATAGTTCTTCGTGTTTAAACATTATGAACTATTTACATTCCAGAAGAGGATCGATTGATTTGCTTTTGCTATAAATTTATCACTATTATTCTAGTCTAAAAGCACTTAATGAATGTTTTTCTAGCAAGAATTATTTAGGAAAATTTCTTAGGGCACTTCATCTTAAATGGCGCGCAGGTTAAGGCTATTGAAGAATCCAAAAGGATTTTAACATACTCATCGTTGATGGAACTTATGAAACTAGAAAGTTTATGAGTATTATATTAAAAATGATTCGAGTGGTCAAAGGCAAAAGAGAATTAAATAGGTTTCTTGCCTTGAAGCCAAAAAGGAATCAAGTTGTTGAAGATGTTCGACTTCGATAGTGAAGTCGAAGAATCGCCATGGCGTGGAGACTTCAAGAAATTATTTCAAAAGAAGAGGAAGTTTCGTAAGACAACCAAAATGATGAAAGAAAGGTATTTAATGAATAATGATGACAAAAATGGCAAAGGCGAAAGAAATGTTTAAATGTGGGGATTCATATGCCTCTTAGTGTGAGTGTCCAAATATCATTGAAGCTACATCAAAGAGCTTTGTTGGAGGATATGGGAGTGGTTAGCCGCGAAGATGAAGAAGAAAAAAAACTAATAGACGAAAAATGTTTTATGGCTAAAGCTTTAATGTGGTACTTTCTGAAATGGAATTCTTTTGTGTTGACCATCATCGTTTGTTGAATGTCTTGAATAATAAATATAATCGATATGACAAAAATAGGGCCTAAAATTCATGGCTAATAATAAATCACTAAAACAAATTAAAAAATAGATTAGGAAAATGGATGTACTAGAACTAAAAAATAACTATCTAAAATAGAAAAAATGTAAAAAGGTCAATGAAGGGAATGTAAAATATGTCAAGAATTAGATTTGAAAATGAAAAACTTAAGGAAAAAATTTCTAGCTTAAATCAATTTAATATTAGTAGTACATCGCTTAAGAAAATGTTAAATTTCAAATACCTTACGATGATAAATAGGCCTATGATTTAATTTTACCAAAGGATCAATCTAGTGAGTCTTACAAACAAGTGAATTTGTAAATCAAAGAGGTTGAGTCTAAAAAAAGTTGTAGAATTAAACTCAAGTCCGAGACCAAAATATATGCTTATAAACAATACTAAAATACCCATTGCAAGCGATGACAAAGTAAAACGTTTTATAAACCTTCTTTAAAACCCAAAGTTGGCTTTACTAAGCCTAAAACGAGATCTAAGACTCCTCCTCCAAAAAGAACTAATAACTCTCACCCTCGGTCTAAAACACCACAACCTAAGAGAGATCAAGTTAGACAAAATTACCCTAATAATAATCATTCAATGTGGAATTATTCACAACAACCAAACTTCTCTCCGTGGGGAATATGTCCACCTTATATGTATCCGAATCAAATGCAACATATGCAAAATATGTTCGGGACTAACAATTTTGGACCCATGAGACATTGGGGACCAAGTGGTTGAGTCGTTACAACATTCAAGTGGAGTTGTTCATTAACATTTCTTGGAATCCGACGAGCGAATACATTCTTAAAATCTTATGACGGGTTTTCCAAAAGATTTCTCCTTCAAAGCTTACTTACTTGAAGATGTTGAAGAAAACACATTGTAGGCAAAGGTATGTCTTCTTTCCAAACTTCTTATTAATTTAGATTATGTGTTAAATGATTATATTATTATGCTACATGTGGTATATGCTAAACAAATAAGTTATAGTTAGTAGAACATAATTTAAGCTTATGGAAATAGTGTAGTCACTAGAAATGCCATTTGTTGGCTTTCTAGAATTAAGAGATTTTGTTCATTATGAACTCGTCTCTCACGTAGTTGAATTAGAATTCTCTACGTACCTCTATAAAATGGAAATCTTCTATGTCCACTAGTAGCGAACTCACGTAGATGAAGAAAGGTGTGTGGGGGTGGGGGGGGTGGGGGGGGGGGGGGTGGGGGGTGGGGGGGGGGGGGGGGGGGTTGGGGGGGAGGGGGGTTGGGGGGGGGGTGATTAGTGGTATTATTAACATAGAAGTAGGATTAGTTTTTCATCTTACGCCGGAAAGGCATGACATCAAAATCACTATGGATGAAACAAACTCCTTTCGACTACGACGTCCGCATCGTCTACACGTCTACAATAAACTACGTCTATCGAAATCTTCTCATCAAACTTTAAGTCCATTCTATTATTCTATCATTTTTCAAATATTACAAAACGTGACAATTAATTATTTCATCCGAAGTAATTAATTTATTCAATTGATAAGAAGTTGATTGAAAACGTAACTAAATCCTCTCTTGGCTTGACAACCTGATTATTTCGTCCGAAGTAATCAAAGTATTTTTAATTAACGAAAGGTTAATTAAAATGTCAATTAAATTTCGTCAATCATTTCTAAACCGTCTCTCGATCCAAAAATCTTGACAACTTAATTATTTCATTGGAAATTATTTAAGTTTACTTAACTTAACGAAAAGTTAATTAAAAGTGTCAAGTATTTTTCTCTCGTCTTTAACTTCATTCCTTCGACGACTAGAGTATATAAAATAATATTACTAGTACCTCCCGACGTATTTTGATAATTATATATTTACAAAACTAGTCAAAATCGAAAAAATAATTTTTTTTCTCAGATAGGGGCCCCATTTAATTATTAAGGAGGACCGGTTGTGTTATTAAAATCGCCAAACAGACCCATTTTTGAGTTAATCACTAAACCAAACACACACTCTTGTTCTTCCCTCTCCCTCTTCCTGCTGTGACGAAAACCAACACCCAAAACCATTAAAATTCAAACCTTCAAACACTCATTCGACCAAAATTCGCAAGGGGCAAACACCAATAACAATATTAGCAACCTCCATTGTAAGATTTCCTACACTTTTCTTTTTCAATTTCATCCAATTTTGCTCTCAATCAAAATTGGGTATTTTTCATAACTTTTATTTGTTATTATTTTTTTGATTAAGTCTAGGAAATCCATAACTATAATGATTCCCGTAGTCATAGGATTTCAAAATTGTCAATAGGATTAAGTCACTAATTCGTTTGGATTTCAAAATTTTATATATATTCCTTTTCGAAAATTTCTTTTTTGGAAATTTTAAAACAAAAATTCTATACATTGTTGATTCATGCCAAAAACACGTTAAATTATTTCATTGTCTTTCAAAACATACATTCCTAAAGACATATTTTTCGAATCAATGGATAAAGTTTTATAAAAATAAAGGGGTGTTTGGTTTGTTTCTTAGGATCGATTTTTAGAGTCGAAATGACCATCACTATATTTTTGTCACTTGTATAAACACATAACTAACTTGTCTAAAGTATCAGTAATATTTAATTCATATATATTTTGATACATTTTGTAAAATGTATAAAATACAAGGGCGTTTTGTTTAACGTTTTAAAACATAGTGTTGAGTCCAAACAAACACCATTTAACTCTCACCAAGTCAAAAAATAATGAACTGATATTTGTCAACAAAATATACAACTTAACGTATATCTTTCAACAATTTTAGTCAAGTCTTTTATTGATAAGGGAGTGTTTGAGTCATTTCATAGATGTTAAAATATATAACTAATATATATTCTTCGACACCCTAGATTAAGTGAAAAATAAATTAAGAAACATATGGATTACTTCTTAGGTTTTTATTTTTAAAGTCGAAAAAGTGTTTTTTTTTTAATACTTCCCCCTTGTCCCTTATTTGTTTTTGTTTTTTTTTCAAAACTTTATTTGTTATTTTCTTGTTCTTTTAATAATTTATTTCGTTGTTGACTTGTTTAGGTGACAAACATGCCTCGAGCAACAGTTGGTGATACCTCTCTTACTCGTTCTTACATTCCCAAAGTATCACAAACACCCGGAATCTCTCCTTCTATCGCACACTTCTACAAACCTATCGAGGATGGATGTATTCATGAGGGTAGAGTTGTTGATCAACTTTACTACACATCTGATCACATCGATCGTTGTTTTTCTAACATTCATCTCAATTGTCTCTACGAAATCAATGAGCCAATTGTCCCTCGTTTCATTCTAGGCTTTTATAGTCAAGTCACTCTTCAAAAAGATGACTCCGGCCTAAGTTGCACGGGGACGGAAACGGGGACGGGGACGGGTACGGGTACCGGGAAACGGCAACATCCTAAAATTCAATAAACGGGTACGGCGGGGAAACGTCTATGTGTTATATAATATATTAGAATATAACAAATTGTCTTTAAAAAAATATTACATAATATTAAAAGTTTAAACAAATATTCTACAATACTTGGTTAAATAAAACTAGCTAACAATTCTTTTAGAAAGGTATATACTCAATATAGTAAAAAAAACTCACAATTAAGTTATGTTAAACTAAAAATAAATATTTGGTCAAACAAATCCCACGTGATGTGGGCAAGTGGACAGTTGGGCATACATAAAAAAGGATAATACTTTGGAAACAGTCAACAGTCAAGTGGACAAAACTCAATAGTAATACTTTTGCAAAAGCAAAAAGACAAAATTCAACACCCTATATCATACTTCTTTTATCATCTTCTTCTTCCTTCATCTCGTTCCTCATGGAACGAACCCTCAACATCTCAAACCAGGGTCGTCCTTGCATATGAAACGTGACTTTTTGGGCGAGAAACGTTTCCCCAAACGTTTCCTAGATAAGGATCGGCGTACCCTAATCGAAGAAACGTTTCCACTTTTTTCGGGGACGTTTCCGAGGCGTTTCTCGGCGTTTCCCCATTTCCTGGCGTTTTGGAAACGCGATACGGCATCCCGGAGGCGGTTTTGTGTTATCTAGACTCACAACATTACATCTTATCTCTCGTGAATTCAAAACGAATTCATCACTCTTTCTCTCCAACAATTCGGTCAAATCCTCATAATCCCATTCACTTGTCAAGTCGTATTCACAAACGAATGGGATCTTGGTGCTCTTCAATACTCCCAAGACACTGAAGGACCATATCATACCGACTTCCCTACTCCTGAATAAATTCATCAATTTCAACGTATTGACTCTAACCGCAAAATAAAAAAATGTCATTCTTTCTCCAAATCAAGTTTTGACCAAAGAGCTTAGACAAGACTTGAAAAGATGGAACAAACTCATTTATGAAAATGTGTTCGGACTAAGAGGACACCGGGACCATCTCCCGGCTTGCCTTGCTCATATATTATATTGTATTCTAGCCGAGCAACAATATAATCTTGCCTATTTCTTTTTCAAAAGAATTGAAAGTGCACGAGCGACTCCTAAAGCCCATCTTCCTTATGGTATGTTCTTGACACGTCTCTTTCGACATGTCATGGAACTTTACCCTCATCTTGACAATGGCATCTACAATGTCGTTCAACGAGTTATGCGTCCACTTGCTCTAAGACAAACCCGTCGACCCCGAAGTGATCGTGGAAAAGCCCGTCGCTCCGTCTCTTTAACCTTCGCCCATCATAACCGTGGATCTTCATCTCACCAAGGAGATGATGATGAGGATGATGGTGCTTCTCGTGCTAGTACCCTATCTCCTACAACCTACCTAAACTCTCTCGGACCTCTCGATTACCAACCATACGACATTCCCACTTCTTCTGAACAAAATGATGATCTTCTCTTCGAACGTCAAACCGACTTACTTAATCAAACACAACATAAAAAAAAATGTGAATAAGGAAATTAGAGGTGGATTCAAGTCATTTGGCAAGGCATTGCGAGGGGTCTTCAGCAAGAAAAAGAAGTGAAGATGTTGTGTGATAACTAGTTTGATAGAATAATTGGTTTAGGATCTTGTGTGAACTTATGCTTATGTTTATGTTTAATGAATTATGTAATGACAACCGACTTAGTCGGAAGAACTTAAACTTGTTTAAGCTTGCTTAGGACCTCTAATCTTTAAGAATGATTAGTATGATTTTAGAGCTCCATGTACCATAACTTGGTAACACCAAGTTATGGGGTGCCACGTCAGCTTTTTCACATTCACATTCACATCCAAAAAAACTCTAAGGTAACCTTACTCAATACAACCACTTTTTGGGAAACACTATTTTTTCTTTTTTCATACTTTTAAAACTAATTAATTCATTTTTCATTCATTAAAAATTTAAATTACTATTCCTAAAAAAAATTACAACACGAAATTTAAAAAAAATTACACAAACTTAAAAATTATTACATTTCGAATTTTATTAAAAAAAACTACTCGTCGGAGTCGTCTTCGTTGTTCGGTTCCATCGGCATTTCGGCGCGTAGCTTGGCTTTGATTTGAGCCTTTTTCCGTTCGATCCAATAGGCGTCGTCGTCCGACAAATCCTTCGTGCTAAGGGCGAGAAATCGCAACTCCTCCAAACTTTTAATCGTCTCGTCTTTGTCTTTCGACGCCTCAAACGCCTTTTCGGCGGCCTCCCGTTTGAGACGAAGCTCGTGAGACACAAAATCACCGAATTGGGACGATTGACTTCCCCCGGTGCTCGCCGATGTGTCGGATTTGGGTTTTTTTCCGGTGCGTTGTTTCCCGGGTGGACGAGGTCTTGGATCGGCACCGAATAGCTCGTCGGTGTTAACCGTTGCGTGAAAATCGTCCGGTTCGTCTTCGGTTAAATCAACCGGTGCAACTTCGGGTGCGTCCCATTTTGCGTGTTGTCGCAAAATCGCCCAAGCTTTTTCGTGATTAAACGATGAATTTTTACTCTCGTCTTGGTACATTCCCCGAGCCCGGCCCATCAAATCAACCTCACTCTCGCCACTTTTTTTCAACCGATGGCACCTTTTGTATATTGCATTGAAATTTTGGCAATGATGGTTCAAAGTCGTCCATTTGCTTGTCAACATATCCTTGGTACGTTTTTGGAAACTTTTCAGATTAAATTCGTGCATAACCCAAACCCAAAACGTGTCCTTCGCTTGTGACCGCCCGATATTACGATCCTAGGATACCGCAACGAAACACTCGGCAAGTAACGCTTCCTCATCCGAGGACCAACATAAAGTAACTTCACCCGTCGGTTCGACCTCTTTTCCTTTTGATCTTTTGGCCACGTGTTTAACTCTGGATTTTTTGGGTTGGGAGTCGGTTTGTTGTGGAAATGAGTTTGAAGATTGGCTTTGTTGTTGTGGTGGGTTTGTTGAAATATTTTGGTAAGTTTGTTGAAATGCAATAAAATCTTCTTGTTGAGTTTGAAGAAAAGCAAATTGCTCGGGAGTCATCGGAGTTTGGCTAGAAAAGCCGGGGAATGCAGAATTCGAGGTAGAGTTGGAACCCATTGTGCCAGAGTTAAGGAGGCTCCAAAACGAACCTCGATTGGGAAAGTCGGCCATTTTTTTTGAAGAATGAAGATGAAGATTGGATGAAGATTGAATGTGTAGGTTGATGATGAATATTGAGGATGAAATGAGATATATATAGTGGGTAAAAATAGTTTGAAATTTTTTTTTATTCAACTAGCCGTTAGCCACTTTTTTTTAAAAAAAATTTTGTTTTTAAAAAAAAAACTAGCTGTTACCGACATTATATATATATATTTTTTTTTTAAAGTTTTTTTTTAAGTGAGCCTTAACGAGGCGTTGGTGTGGTGTGGTTTTGTGGTTTGTTGGGTTTGATAGGTGGTAACTCCACCACCAACGACCGTCGAGGGTTTTTTGCGGTGGTACCATAAGCCGGAACGGCCTTAACGCCACCAACCATAGGGCGTTTTGGTACCTGGAGCTCTTATATATTATGAGTGGATCAACCATATTAGGGGGAAAGGTAGTATGAAGACTGTTACCCGATGGTATCCTTTCTACACAATCATGTTTTCCTAGACATATCAACAACGATGCAGACAAAAGCTGGTTTTCTAAGACCTAACATGCACATCCATCACAAGAAGCAACACCACTAAGATCTACATTCTAGGTTTCATACAATCATAAATAAACACAATAGGAGGCTTAGCCTAGCATGTTAATAAAGCAAGAACATAAATGAATTAAACAACACATAGACATATTGAATAATTAAATAAACCTTACTTGATTAAAATATGAGTTGGAGGAAGTACAAT
The DNA here is from genome assembly GCA_026074375.1 of Tanacetum coccineum. Lineage (NCBI taxonomy): Eukaryota > Viridiplantae > Streptophyta > Magnoliopsida > Asterales > Asteraceae > Tanacetum > Tanacetum coccineum. Next base: position 20,271 of record BQNB010084278.1, read on the forward strand.
AGGGTTTTTACGCCCTAAAATCGTCCCTAACAGCTGCTAAACGAACTAGGGTTCGTACCCTCTTTTTATTCTGAAGTTACATACTCAAAACCCTAATTTCGGGTTTGTATATATAGGAAAATTGTTTTAATCGTGACGCGTCATGAAAGAGAATATTCTAGATAATGGGTTGGGTAGTGTACTCTCACGCTGTCGTGAGATCCAGTGACGCCGTCTTGTTCTTCGTTGTGGCGGCGTCACGTTATATTGGTGACGCCGTCTCCAGCCACTATAGAGAAATTCTTGAGCAATGTTGGTGTAGCTCCGTAGTCTTGTCCGTTTCTTCTCCAAATGAGCCCAAGTCACGTGTAATTCTTCCAAATGTCTTCCAAATGCGAAATACCTGAAAAGGAACGATTAAGTACCTATTTTGGGCATAAATGCATGATTTAGGGGGTTAAACGACCCTAAAAAGTGTATAAAATGACACCTCATCATTCATGCTCAAACTCCACCCTCACCTCAAGGTGACAACGAAACTCAACCTCCACTACCCCCATCTCTAAGTAGAGAAATGCTCATTGATGATATTAATCAACTACAAGATTTTTCAAACCTTCTAGCCATGCACCTTTCCCAACGCAACACTCCTTCATCACCCTATTCCCCAAACTTGCCTCGCACCCTCAACTTAAACCAAGTTGAACAACATGTTGGCTATTGTCCTTGTTTCATCTTTAACCAAAAACAATTCTTAACCTTGAGTGAAGATCTCAATTAGATTGAATTTCTTCTTACTCGTCCACAACCACCACTTCAAGTCCAACGAGACTACCCTCCAACAACCACCTCCGCTCTAAATTCTCCACCAACAACCAACTAAGCATGTTATATGCTTACCTTTTCTCGCTTTCAAATAAATATCTAACCCACTCCTTTTGCAAGCAAGTTCAATGGTTTCTTATGGCAATCTAGGCAACTTAGGACCTTTGTAGTTTCTATTTCATGTAGAATGTATTATTATGCTTCAAGCATAATATTTAGGTTTGATAAGTGCATGTTGAATGATTGTGTTTTATACACAATATCTATGTTTAATGAATGATCTTTTGCTTAATTGATCTTTTGAGTCTTTATATCTTGTATATTTGTGATGGTTGGTTTGCATAAATATGCTTGATTATTTTTACTTTTACTTTGCTATATGTTAGAAACATTGGTATTGTTCTTCTAACTTGTCTTGCGTAGCAAAGTTACCATAGCTCGATTCATTGGTGCCCTCAAACGAGGAGGAGCACACATCAATGAGGAGCGTTTATTTCGTCGATTCTACGCGTAATCATCGATGAAGCCTTTTTTATTCTACAAAAAGGGGGAGAAATTGACATACAACTCACTAAATACTTGTTTAAAAATAATTTTACATTTAATGAGTTTAGATTTTATAATCATCAAAAAGGGGGAGATTGTTGATAGAAATAATGCCTAAAAACGTTATTAATATTTTTTGATCTCACTATGTTTTGATAATTATAAAATGTAAAAACGCACAATGTAAAATTAAATGTAAACAAGTAATTAGTAGTAAATTTTCATTTCAAAAATTTAATCACCTAAAGGTATGAATAAATAAATGCTTAATACATTTTATGATCAAAGGAATTTTTATTCAACCTCATATTTTTTATAAAATTAAAATGTTTCAAACATTGTTATAACTTTACATAAACACTTTCTACATTAAAAAGAATTGTTTTTTTCAAATAAATATTTGAATTCATTCAAATTTTCTACCTAAAACGGCTAGAAATGTTCCAGAAAACACATCCCCTAGAAAAGACAAAAAAAGGAGCGTCTTGGCCTGGGCGGCCCCCTTAAATACAAGGGTGGCCCCCTTAGTGATAAGGGGGCCGGCCATAGAGCTAATGGGGCCAGCCAGACAAAAAGCTCCCCATCTTTGCCTATAAATATTAGACTGTTCCCCACTGATTTTCTCACCTCTTGCACACACATTCTTTTTGTTCTAAATCAGTTTATACTTTCCTTTCATTCCTTTGATCATTAAATCATAAGCTTTGTTTTCAAGTGATCCAAGCTTAGATCCTTCAAGTGCAAGAGAAGATTACTTCTCCTCCATCCAGTGAAATAAAAAGTATTATAGTTTAGTGTGTTCTTGTAACATAGTTACAATTGTATCATATCTTGTAAATCATTTGTGTATATTGTGAAAGGTGTGTATAGTAGTTAGATTGTTGTGATCATAGGAAGGTTAGTTAGATCGTGGTGATCGTCAAGAGTTTAGATAGATCAGGGTGATCTTGTTAGTGTCTAGGTGAAGTGTAGTGAAGTTGTAAAGTAAAGTAAAGTTGTGAAGTGAAGTATAGTAGTGAAGTGAAGAGAAGTTGTGAAGTGAAGTGAAGTAGTGAAGTGAAGAGAAGTTGTGAAGTGAAGTAAAGTTGTGAATTGTTATGAACTAGTGTGGTTAGTATTTTAGTCCTCAAAATACAAAAGTTGGTGTAGATTGGTTCTAGCTAAGGATTAGAAACTGACATTTAGCCTTTGTGTTGGAAATCGGTTGATAAGCTTAGTTCGTGTACGGTTTTCTCTGCTAGAGAGAGCCTTGTTGATATGAAGAAACTCTCGAGTTTGGTGTCGGGGAGTGGAGTAGGGCGAAGAGGTTGGTTTCATTGACCGAATCACTATAAATCTTGTTGTTGTGGTTTGATCTTTTTTAACTTTTATCTCTTATCTTGCATATATATTTCATATCTTGTTTATTTAGTTATATTGTTCAAAATCCCAATGATACGTAATCACTTATTTTGTTGTTTTTAGGAAAAACGCAAGCATTTGACAAGAAACACGAGAATTAGACTATAATATCAAGATAAAAAGGCATTGGAGTTTACTGACGTGATTAATAGCATGTTCTAACAAAAGACATAAGATATATGGAATGCTATCCACTTATGCTTTGGAGTACTATGAAAGGCTCGTGAGAATAATTTATATGAAGAAACGAAGCCGAAGAAGATATGCTCCTAAGATATCTCACGAAATATGCTATAGTATTTTGACCATAACGTTTTCTTACCAACTCCTTTGAAGTTGATTAAAGTGACCTTGAACAGAGGAAAGTGATATCTACAATTTTCGTGTTTTGGGTTAGAGTCAGATCACAACTGACGAGCCACAAGAATGCAATTACTACAATTTTGGAAGAGTATACAAGCAAATATACAGAATATACAAAATTATACACTAATCTAAATTACACTAATCCTAAGGGTTATATCTAATCTAATATTAAAAACCAAAATATCAAATAAAAATCAAGATTATTTTCACTCCCCGGCAGCGGCGCCAAAAACTTGATTATGTCATCGTGTAGGTATAATTTATGCTTTCAAGTTTTAAATTTATATTTTGCCGACTTTACCTAAAACAACACTTTCATGGGCAGTGTACCTGATCGATGGGAGTTTCGTGGTAAGTAAGGTGTCGATCACTAAGAGCGAGAAACACTTTCAATTTATTAATACTTTGGATTTCTAATCTAAGTTAGTCTAATCTATGCTAAACCTATGTTAATCCTAAATCTAATGGATAAGGGGGGTTTTCAGCCTAAGAGAGTGACACGGGTTTAGTGGTGACTAAAACCAATTCAAGACACTAAAACTCACCCAAGCAAATTAACAGAAGATAAAAGAGCAGTTTAGCCAAATATAAGAAAACTCTATTAACCATTATTAATCTAATCAGAACGTTGGTTTGTTTATTTAGTGCAATGATTACTTATCTTGAGGCGACATATCATTCTTAATACTTAGGTGGTACTTCTTCCTAAAACCTAGACACGTAGAATTCTGTCACAATTAAACACATCCCCATAAAGCATCCTTATTACTTGATTATAATTTATCTTAGGGATTAAAGCAATGGTGATCTTGTTAAACCCTAGCTCATGGAGACTTTACCTACTTATTGCTTAATGGCAATTCATACACTAGTAGTCCACTAACCAAGTCTTTACCAATTAATTAAGAACGTACTCGTTGATCCCGAGGTCACCTGCTGGTTCAACTAAGCTCACAATCTAAAGGAAAAGATAGGTTGTTATTTGTGATCCTATTGGTCTAGATGTTAACCATAAAGATTCACACAACAAGAGACATGATCCGGAGGTCGGGGAGGATTGAACAAATGTTTAGCCATATTATTTAGTAAGAGAAAGGAAAGATGTGTGTGTTCTAGAGAGAGAAACACACACCTTATTACAAGTAAAATGAATCCTCACCCCTCCATGGAAGTATGGAGGGGATATATATAGCCCTGGACACGATCTACTTACTACACTTGACATTTCTAGTCCCTGCGTGTCCGGCTAATATAAACTAATGTAATTCCGTATTAGCCGACATATTTTAAGGCTAACAATCTTCCCCCAATATGTGGGCATACAGAATTACTTACAATGTTTCTAACAAGTACAAATACAACAAAGTAAAATGACATCCGAGGCGCTTCCAATGCTGAAGATGACGTCTTTGTCTTCTAGTCTTGATACTTGTACTCCAGCTTGGATCTTCTTTGTCTTGACTTGTTCTGGAACCATTGTAGTATGCATGAGTTGGATTAACTTCCCCCTAATTCATGCAGCATGTCTTTAAAAGCTTTCTTCATAGACTCCTTTTTGGCGAAGTTTCTGAATCAGCTTCCCCCCAAACCAACATCCGTATCTTGAGCAGATTCTGAAACGTTGATGTAGCTTGAACGATCTTCTAACATTGACATTTAAAGTGCACAACAGAATTTAGTAGAAGAAACAGTCAACCACACCATCTAATACTGCTTCTATACTGTATCATGACATTCGGTCTTGGTGAATATCCGTTTGGGGGAACATGCAAGAGATCAACAACAATTCTTCTCACGCATGTAGAATACTTCACAAACCATACTAAGTGAAGTAGTATAAACTACTTTCCCATAGAAGTTGAAAAGTTATGAAAGACATTGAAGAACTTTGAAAGATTTTGCTAAGACTATGAAGTATCATTGACGTTCAGTAGCTTCAAATATCCCGTGAGAGTTGCTGATCACATCTCAACCTTATACTCTCTGGCTAACTTACCAACCTCGTATTCTGTCGGCTATTGCTATGACCACTTGGTGAAGTAAACCCAATATACCAAACTTAAAAATGAATTACAATCCCCCAAATTTGTTACTTAAGCTTGCACTGTTGTTGATTAAAGAACAGTGCATGATTAAATCTTTATGTACTCTATACCCGCCATCAAAAGTATAAGAAGTACAATACATCTTGATATTATCCACATCG
>BQNB010084279.1:0-28800 GCA_026074375.1 Tanacetum coccineum
ACAATAGCTTCGAAAATCAAAGAAAAAACAATAAAAAGACAATTTTTGCAAGAAAATACCACGAACCAAAAATGAACACAAAAACTAAACACACCACTCTATAGCTCTTGATACCTTAGAGAGAGAGAGAGGTGATTCTAGAGAGAGAGTGGGTTGGATGAACACTTAGAGAGAGAAAGCAACATAGAAATGAAATGCATAAGTGTGTGAAAGATGAACAACCAACCACCTCTCCAAGGCATGGAGAGGTGTATAAATACTTACATGTAGACGTGGGCTTGGGCCTTCATGGGTTTGTCCATAGGCTTTTAGCTAACTAGCCTAGTATGTTTCCAAAAATTAACTTAACGAGCTAACTACAATTATATATGGAAGTGACCGACACTTTCGTGTTCCTAACATTTATTTAAAAGTTTACGCAAGTTTGACTTTCAAAAGGCAAACTTCGTAGTTGACTTTTTACCCCAAAAATACCTAAACATGACTCGGCCATAAAACGTTCATTATTAAGAGTTATGTGACGATCCACCTAGCGAAACGGAGCTTAAGGCGAACACTATCACTTAACATTATCAAAAATAACTTTTAATAATTTCTTGACTTGCTACGGTAAGTCAAACTTTCTTGTCAAACTTGGTCAACCCAAAACCTATGAAAATGACATTTTTTGACATAATCCGACTATCAAAATACGCTTAACTAGTCTATATAATTATACCAAAACTATCAAACTTTGGTCAATAACTAAACACGCTTTCAATAATTTCTACACATGAATCTTATAGCAATAACCATATAACAGGCAATATAAGTAAATTAATCAATACATAAACATAACAAGATGCTCACAATGCTTTCAAGAAAATCAAACTATGGCTCCCCTTGGCCTATTGAAATTGGACGAGCACCTAACACAACCAAACAAACCTTTTTCAATTAACCAACTTCAAAAAAACAACAATCTAACTATTTTAAACACCCCCTTATACACGAAATTCACATGAACCAACCAAAAATCTAACTTCTTCAAATCTTATTGCATGTGTGGTTTTGATAGTGGGTTTTGTAGCTCGTGAAACAAGGATTAATAATATGTAATTTGATTGTAATGCATGTCAGAAAATAAGCCAGAAAAATTGGTGTTGTGGAGGTGTCCGGTCAAAGAGAGTAAGAGAGGGAGAGAATGAAATAATTTTTGTAAAAGTTATAAGTGTGTGAGTTGAGGTTGTATTTATAGAAAACTAGTTTGAAAATTTGGCAATTCTAGTCCCTCTATTCTCAAGCCCTTTTAAAACTAATACAAAGCATTTATTTTGTTAGTAAAATCGGCCATAAACTCGGGTCACACCACGTTAGTAAATATTTTAATTCCGTCCCACTAATTTTTCTATAAAACGTTTGATAAAACGTTAAACCTCTTAAAACACAACCTTTAAACACGGTTTTTACAAAAACTCGAGGAAACATCGTAAAATATAAAAATAACATAATCACGCTCTCGGAGCAACAATATAAATTTTTTTGACTTTCTAGACGCTAAAAACAAATAGAAACTCAATCACGGCATGAAATTACCCTATAAATGGAAATTCTCATCAAACCTTATATAGTATAAACGACTATAACTATTTACGTAGCAAGAATAATTATTGTATCTCGGGATAAACGTTGACCTAAAACTCGAGTTGTTACATTCTTCCCTCCTTTAGGGAGCGTTGTCCCAATGCTCAGCTTGACTTATCCGCTTTCTACGCTTTGTCCTTACTTGTAAAGAGATGAGGGTACTTTTTCTTAATCTGATCCTCATGTTCCCAAGTAAATTCTGGACCTCTTTGCGAATTCCAACCAACTTTAATGATAGGTATCTTACTTTGCTTAAGTCGCTTAACCTCTCTATCAACAACTTCCACTAGCTCTTCGATCACATACAACTTATCATCAAGTTGAATCTCATCCAAATAAACAACAATATCACGTTCCGTTAAACATTTCATAAGATTCAAAATATGAAACGTACTATGAATCCCCTTTAATTCTTTAGGTAACTCTAACGTATAAGCTACAGGACCAACCCTAGCTATAATCCTAAATGGCCTAATGTAACATGGACTTAGATTTTCGCGCTTTCTAAAACGTATAGTGGCCTTCCATGGCGATACCTTGAGCAGTACCATATCACCAACTTCAAATTCTAACGGCTTAGTTCTCTTATCTACATAACTTTTCTGGCGACTACGGGCGGTTAACAAACAGTTCTTAATCTGGACGATCTTCTCGGTCGTCTCACAGATCAATTCTGGACCAGTGAGTTGGCTATCCTTAACCTCACTCCAGCATACAGGTGACCTACATTTCCGTCCATACAAAGCTTCATATGGTGCAGCCTTAATACTTGTTGCGAACCAGTTGTTATAAAGAGAACTCGACCAATGTAAATGCGATCCCAACTACTTTCTAAAGTCCAATTCACACAGCACGCAACATATCTTCCAGCGTTTTGATAATCCTCTCCGCTAGACCATCCCGTTTGAGTGGTAAGTCGTACTCATATCCAAATTCGTCCCCACGCTCTGAACGATCCTATAAGAATTAACTAAAGGCTATCTCTGCCCAAAATAATCGAAACAGGTATACCATGCTTACACACAATTTCTTTCAAGTAAAGTCGCGTGAGTTTCTCCATACTATCCATTTTCTTCATTGGCAAGAAATGAGCTGATTTGGTCAGTCGGTCGACAATGACCCAAATTGTATCGTACCTACTCGACGTTCTTAGCAATCCACTCACAAAATCCATAGTAATCCTTTCCTACTTCCAAACTGGAATCTCAGGTTGTTGCAGTAATCCAAACAGTTTCTGATGCTCGACTTTAACCTTTGCACAAGTCAGACACTTACTAACATACGTGGCGATATCAGCTTTCATATTCGGCGACCAGTACACAACTTCAAATCGTGATACTCTTGTCTGATCCTGATGGAAAGAAATCCCCCCCCCCTACTTAACTTATGCGACTCATGCATAACCAAATCCCTCAATCCACCGAATCACGGCAACCAAACATGATTTCAAAAACAACGTGTTCCATTCAAGGCAAAAGCTATCGAATATTGGCTATTCAATCACCCCCAATTTTCTATCTTACATACTCTTCTTCAATGCTATCCTTTTAAGCTCATGAATTTGCCTTCATAAATCATTGTAATAGTCATCATCAAAGCTCAACACAGCAATGCTTAATTATTTCCTTGCGACTCAAGCTTCAGCCACAACATTCCGTTTTTCCAGGATATATCGAATTTCACAAGCATAATCACTCAATAACTCAATCCATCTCCGTTGTCTCAAGTTCAACTCTTTTTGATTCAAAATATATTGTAGGCTCTTGTGATTGGTGAAAACCATACACTTCGTTCCATACAAATAATCTATCCATAATCTAAGAGCGAAAACAACGACTCTTAATTCCAAATCATGAGTAGTGTAATTCTCTTCATGGACTTTCAATTGTCTAGAAGCATATGCTATTACCTTTTCTCTTTGCATCAACATGGCTCCATAACCCTTAAGAGATGCGTCACAATACACCACGAAATCTTCTGTTCCTTCGGGCAACGCTAAGATCGGTGCACTACACAACTTCTGCTTTAATTGTATAAAAAATAAATTGTTGTTTCCAAGTTTTGTCTTCTTTTGTGGTTTAGTATGAAAATGTGTTGGTCGTTAATGTCATTTTATGTGTTAAATTTTTATTTTTTTAGTTGATTCTGTGTCAAGGTTAAGTAATGATCTAGTTGTATATGAAAATACATTATATAATAATTTAATAGTAAAAAGTAAGCGATATGTAAATAAATATACCAAGACATCAGGGATGTTATGTAGGTATGTTATTTTATTTAGTTTGCGAAAAGCTTCTCCTTCTTCTTTTCCCCCACTCATTTTCTTATTTTCTAAGTCAACTTAGTCATTGCTAGAAATCAAGAAAAACCTTCAATTAAACCTCATATAAAACCTAGCCAATCCAAAGAATTGCCTCACTTCATTGCGTCTCGGAGCCACCAAATCTTAATGCTTCATCCATGTCAGTGAATCAACATAACACCACTACGATCAATAACATAACCCAGAAATTGTACCAAATCTAGCCAAAAATCACACTATGAAAACTTGGCGTACAATCTCTCTTTCTTAAGCAGCTCTAGAATAATCTGTAAATGCTTCTCATGCTCTTCTTCGTCCTTGGAATAAACCAAAATATAGACGATGAACACTATGAAAAACTTATCAAGATATGGCTTGCATACTCGTTTCATCAAGTCCATAAACACAGCAGGCGCATTAGTCAATCCAAACGGCATCACTTGGAACTCAAAGTGACCATACCGAGTTCTAAATGCAGTAATTGGAATGTCCTATTCTTTAATGCGTAACTGGTGATATCTTGATCGCAGATCGATCTTAAAGTACACGCTAGAACCTTGCAATTGGTCAAATAAATCATCATTTCTCGGAAGAGGATAACGATTCTTAACAGTCAACTTGTTTAACACCGGTGCATCCCACGATTATGAACTTGGACGAATAAATCCTTTCTCCGGCAGCTCTTGCAATTGTACCGACAACTATCTCATTTCAAACGGTGCCAATCTACAAACGTGCACGTGCAACCAAGTGCATGCCCCGCACTAATCACTTCAAAATTCTACTTGCCTTGGCGTGGTAGTCCTGGTCAACTCCTCAAAACACCTCAGGACAAATCTCAATTACAGGCACGTCTTTATTTCGTTACCTCCTCGACTTTATTTTCGGTTACATTTGCCAGAAACAAATGGCAACTCTCGCTCGACGAACTTACGGGCCTGATACACGATATACCTTTAATCAAGATACACCCTGTCACTTTGACAATCAACCATCTTGTTCCCAAATGTATACGAACAACTTCTCGCGCACAGAGATCCACGCATCGAGTTTTACAAGGCCAATCCAACTGATGATACGTCCAAACGTACCAAGCTCAATGGCATAAGATCGATTTCAAAAAACAAGGTTCACTAAAATCAAAGTGCAACCTTTCAAAACATGTCGTACTAACTACCTTTCCATCTGCTAACTCTACATCATAACTTGCTCTTATTTTAACCGATCGAAATCAAGCATGAACCTAATCAGTATCCACAAACTCCTATCGAAACCCACATCGAATAAAACAAAAGCTGCTTATTGAGCAGAACGTACCATAACCACATTCGAGACCTTGAGGCTCAGCATCCTTACTACCATAACTCAGCCACACTTTCTCAGCTTCTTCTTGCTTACTCTCTTTGGGCATTGGTTCCTAGTAGACCTTGCAATCACCACAATCCTAACAAGTCCAAACCAGTCTGAGCGTTGGCTACCTGTGCAACACTCTTCTCCTTACAATAACTGCCTTGTGCCCCACCCTTTCCACACTTATGGAACTTGATTATACACTGACCAACATGACGAGTAAAACATCGTTCACACAAAGGAAGCTTTCCATCAGTAGGAGCAGTAACCATGGCTCACACGTTCCCTTGCTTTTAGCTATTCTGTAAAGTTTGGTGAGAGTTATCCTTTTGATTGCCCTTACCACTACTATTTCTACTTTGAAAGCTCTCCCACTTTCGCTTCTTCCCTCCCAAAATCCTTTCATCTCTAGCGTGCAATTTCTGCTCCATCAACTTATAAGCCATACGCACAGCTTCGTTCAGATCAGCAGGCTTAGAAGATGTCACTTCACCCTTGATATTATCAGTCAATCCCTAAATGTAAGCATCAACCTTTACTCTTTTAGGCTTAACCATTCTTGGACACATCAAAGCTAGTTCATTAAACCTTTGAGTATAAGCAACAACATCATACTCTTTGACCTTTAAGTTCCACAGTTCATGCTCCATTCTTTGAACTTCTTCTATCAGACAAAATTCTGCAGTCATCAGTTGCTTCATCTTAGTCTAAGGCATTTGGTTCACAGTCTCCAAACCCATGGTTGCAACCTTAGTTTTCCACCAAGTCAAAGTTGGTCCTTCCAGTGTAGCAGCAGCAAACTTCACCTTCTTACCCTCTGCACATTCACTGATCTTGAAAACACTCTTAGTTTTCTGAACCCATCTTTGCAATTCGACACTCCTTCAACACCACGGAAGATAGTAGGATTGCACTTCATAAACCCAGCAAAAGTACACTCACAAAACAACAAGTGCAGTGTCTTGACCTCTAAACTAACCAGATCCGGCTAGCATCATTCTGACCTATTTTCTTTCCTTCTCGCTCAGCAGGCAATATCGGCATCAACTACTTTCCGTGATCATCCGACAATAGCACTTGAGTCATATTGCATGACTTTGAGGCAGATTATGTCACGTACCACAAGAAAACAATCTATAAGCATTCATAACATGATTTACTCATAACATGGTACAATGACAAATCAATCACCACAACAGTCACACAACATCAAGTAGTAATCAAAAGATAGTCATTTATTTTTCATCATAAGAGAGTTAATACATAGTTGAATTGTTTCATGAAATGATACAAATTGTTTCATGAAAGGATACAAATTGTTTCAACCAATAGCACTAATTCTACTAACTGAGGATTCAGTTTAGTGATTACACAACAAAAGGAACTATAATTGAAACTAAACTACTACGAATCACAAGGAGATCCTCGCGGCTCGGATGATGGACTCTTCTCATCTTCAATCAGAACATTGGTAGCTTCATTCGGTCTTTCTTCAAACACAAATCCTCTGCGAATCATTTCTTGATAGAACTCATGAGCTCGAACTCTAGTCCAATAGAGATCTCTCTCGACTCGTTCGTTCTGCATACAAAGGAATGTGTTTCTAAACCTTGCTTCTTCAAGTTCCTTCTTCAATTTCTTACACTCAACCTTATCTTTAGCATTACCAAGCTTTTCAACTAGTTTTTCTATTGCAGTCGTTCCTTGCTCTACACTAGAACGTACTTCATTGCCCAAGTCTAAAATCAACTTACCATAGTACTCGTCCTTTGCTTTTCCTTTCTTCTCGACCAATGCATGCGCCATCCCCGCGACTCACACAATCTCTTGAAAGGATAAGCCATCCGAACAAAACTAAGAGTTAATTTTCCCTCCTTATGAAACCAGCAATAGACTATCACACTGTCCTCCAAGGAAGAAACAGAGCAGTAACGATTCAACCTACCTCATGACCTAGTAGGAACATTCTCACCTCCAGACTCAAAACCGCATCCTCAACCTCAACCTCATTATCAGGTTCAAACTCAGAAGCAAGCGATGGAGGGTTAAGAGGATCCACCTCTTTCAAAGATATGTCAAACTCCAGGCTCATTCTCAGCTCCTCAGTCGGACTTTCATACATCTTCTTCTCTAAGGAATCTTCTTCTTCCTCAAATTCGTCTCTTTAGTCCTCTCTTCATCCACTACAGACAGGCTTGGGAACAATAGAACATCTTCGTGTTGATTCGCTCAACAAACAAAAGTACATCATCTACGTGATCGAGAGGAATTTCGTTTACCATGGTAATCTAGAAAATATCATACAATACTTACTTAATAGCGTATCACTTCTTATTCTTATTGGAGCACTATTATTAAAATAACAGTTCGCATCAAAGCGCAACAAATAAAAATTCACAATTCGTGACCTTTTTTAATCCGAATATATCTCAATTATAATTCAAAACATATATGATGATGGTTTATCATATAATCACAATTGACATTTCTATGCATATAACACATGCATAAATGCACCAATACATAACAATTCATGCATCCAACACATGCATAAATTTATCCATACTTAACTATTTATACATATAATACATACGTAAGCATATATCCATTAACAATCAACAAATTTACCTTTTCCTTCTATAGGTAACCAATGGCAACGAGGAGTCTCGGCGTGCGTGTAGAAGCGTTATAGTTTAGGTTTTCAAAAAGACTCGACCTAGTTCTCTAAAACCTTAGGCTTTAATACCACTCTATAACACCCCACCCAACTTACATTGGGTTGCACAGCGGAAATTAGCAATTGGATGTTACTAAATAGCACCATTTACCAAGATAATAGAAAATGACCCAAATGAGACGTTTGACAAACGTGTGTTCCATTATTAATCAAAGTTAAAATGCGTTTAGGTCCCTACAGAATCGCAACCACCGTCTATTACAATCATTGAAAGACAATTGTTTCAATTAAAAGACATTGTTTTTAACACAACTTAAGACATTGTTTTTGAAAGACCGGAATACACAAGTAGTATTTCCATAAAATCCATCACACGCACGACACCTCCACGCATTTTGCCATTCAACCTGGTTTACCTCCTGGGGATAAAACATGGTTATAAAACGTCAACAACAAGTTGAGTGAATTTTTATAAGTTTGAAAGTAATCAGTAAGCAAAAATCTTTGTACACATAATAAGTTCTCCGGGAAAAAAAAGCGAACGAATGCAATGTAATCAACTTCTTTTCTTTCACGCAAAAGCTCATGACATCGAAACGTTAACAATACAATGGCATTTCATATGTTAAAGTGTCCCAAAACAACGTTTATATGTACAAAACCTACAATCTCTAAATACAAAATGTCCATTTGACAGGGTGTTCACCGTCGGATTCATACCTCGGGACGAGGGGGTTGTCAAACCAAATAAATCTATTTATGCATTAGCGTTCACCTCATAAGGGCAATTACCTGTTGCAGAAATGAAGGGACTTCGACAATAGCTCCCTTATGCGAAAACAATCTCACAATCGGTCCAGCATACTATAAAATCATATGTGTTTCGAATTATAAACAAACATGTAATCCCCCTCACGCTTGTTTAAAAACATTTAAAACAGTTCAAAAGCGATGCTATGAACTCACCTTAATCAAAAGATCCAAATCAATCTACTCAACAAGCGTAACTTGCTTTACGTCTTAACCGCGACCTATATAATACATATCTGCGGTACGAACTAAAATATAATATTCATATAAATGCATACTTGCTATATAATATATATATATATATTATATATATAAATATAGTATTATATATATATATAAATATATATATATATACGTATATACTTATTACTAATACCATCATATACTATAAATCTCCAAGTGCGACGCAAAACAAATCCCTTGACACACTTAAACAAATAATATAACGTTTTTACATAAAGTTTCCATTTTTAGAGCTTGCGAAAGTAAGGATAATTAAAATCCGAACTTCATATTTCGTTACATTAACTAACATTCGAATCCTATGGCTCATTATAGTCCTTTATTCAAAAGTTTTAACGCACGTAGACTCTCAAAAGTCCCAAACTTGTATTTGACTTTTCACCCCAAAAATAACAAACTTGACTCGATTTGTAAAAACGTTCGTTTTTAAGAGGTTACAAGGCTGCACCTAATATCAAAACGGTACCTTAAAACATCCTTTATAATTATCCAACAGCCTAAATAGATTTCCAAAAATTTCTCGCACGCAACGATCAAAACTTAGTTTTCTGGTCAAACCTTGGTCAAACCCACAGTACATACCAAATCACATTTCATCAAATTCTAACTAATCCAACATATTTACCTATCTTAAAAACATGTACCATAACTAATCGAAACACATGCTCATCACTCAAAATACTTTCAAATAATTTTTCATCATTGAATCATCTAGCAATAACCATATAAAAGTATTAACATCAATTAAATCAACACATAAAAAATAAATAAGTGCCACTAAAGCAGAACAAAAATCGATTTATGGTCCCCCCGTTTTTTAAAAAAGAACTGTATCACGAGCAACCCAAACCACAAACCAAAACCTTTTTCAACACAACCAACTCACAATAACACTTATCTAGCAACTAGTGACCTTCCTTTTAGATCAAAATCACAAGAACTTGACCCAAAATCTAACTTCTTCAAAACTTAGTGCATGTAAGTCTATAGTGGGATTTGTAGCTCTTGAAACAAGGATTAAGATGGTATAAATTGATTGTATTGCATGTCAAAAAAAAAGTGCATGGTTGTATTCTTGTGGCCTGCATTACGTGGGAGAGCAGAGACAAGGAGGAGAAAGAAAACCAATTTTGATAAAAGAAAAATATGGAAGTATTGATTCCTAAATATAAGAAATAAGAGTTGTCAATAGCAATCTAGGTCCCTCCATCTCAATCTCTTTTAAAGTTAGTACAATGTAACATTTCTTTTATTTAAAATCGGCCAAAGACTCGGGTCACACCGCGTTTGTAAATATTTTTAATCCGTCCCACTAATTTTACTTTAAAAACAGTTTTAAATAACCGTTGAACCTCGTAAAACAATGACCTTTAAACACTGCTTTGTACAAAAACTAGGGGAAAATTGTAAAATACAAAAATAACATATTTGCGCTCTCGGAGCAACAAAATACGTTTTTCTGACTTTCTTAGATTCTAAAACAATTAGAAACTCAACCACGGATTGAAATTATCCTATAAGTGGAATTTTCTATCAAACCTCATATAGTATAAACGACTATAACTATTTATGTAGCAAAAATAATTATCTTAGCTCAGATAACCGTAGAACCTGAAACGCGGAGTTATTACAAGAGATGCTCCCCTACACTTGAGTTTTTAATACTAAAAAACATAACTACTAATGACCCGAATTGAGACGGATCGTCAAGATTTATCCTGACGACGTCAAAGAAACCGACTCAAGAGAAGCCCGCAGAAGATTCACGTGCTGACGACATCACAAATAACAAGTGATGATGTCAGGGCTTTTTTCCTATCTATACAAACCTTAGTTTTTGTGTTTTAAGTGTGGAAAACTTAGGGAATAATTTTATACTTTGTAAAATATGTTTTTTAAGGGTTTGATATCCCTATTGTATTCATCTTTACTCTACATGTTTTATTAGAAGTGAAGTTCCTTTATCCTATAATCTTTTCACTATTCTATGTATTGTTTTGATTAAATGTTCTTTGCTATCAATTAACATTTAGCTATATTTATTAGTGTTGATTAAGACTGAATGAAACTTAGTTTGTAAATCCTTATACTATTTCTTCTTATTGTGGTGTGCAACGTAGGCCTCTAGAAAAACTAGCTTCTTTAATTAACATGAAGACTGTCTAAGGAAAACGAGATTATGTAGAAATGATACATATGCTATAGTCTTCATACTTCCTTGCTTTCATAGTGTTGATCTCTTTTTAAGTATTTTTATTGCAATTTGATCAAGTCGTCAGGAGACTTGTAATAGTCCTTTATACACCTTACTTTGTGTTGTCCTATTCTCCGGTCTCACATAAAAAGTGGATTTGATAACCCCTTATGAAATTAGAAATACTTACACATCATCGCAAGGTGACCGGGCAATACATTAGAACAACATCTAAGAATATACATGATTAATGAGCATGTTTGTTACCTAAACGAGTTTTCTAAATAATTAAATTAGATTAGAAGTAAGATTAGTAGTTAATTAGTTAAATTAAACCCTAAACATGAGATCTACTTGCTTTCTAAAAAATATAAAAAAAATACAAAAATAGTCTTCCCTCAATCTTTAGACCTTAGTGACATTCGATTCGAGCCTACCCAAACTATTCTCCTAGAGAATGATCAATCCCCCGTGTCTTGCCTATACTACACTACAACGATTAGGTACACTAACTAGGGGATTGTAATACTTGATAATGGGTTAGCAGAATTCATTCCATCAAAAGTTTTTGGCGCTGGTTGTCGGAATATCAAGGGTTTCGATTCTATCCTAGCTTGATCTACGCACTAATTCTATCAATGGGATTTTTGTTTTCTTTTTATTAGCTTTCCTCATATCTATCTTTTTCTTCGTTCCGCTAGTTTTGTAAAACCTTTCTTTCGTTGAACGGCTATGGAAAACGAAAATCACCCCGTACTTATGAATTATTCCCGACCTAAGCTAATAGGGCTATCAAAACACCATTGAGCTCCCCGATGGGAACAATGTGGTGCCTATACGATCTGACACCATCCGATTGATGCAAAACAGATGTTCATTCCATGGACTTCGGTCCGAAGACCCAAATCAACATCTTAAGGATTTTCTAAAAATTGTTGACTCTATTGACCTTAATATTGAAAATAGGGAAAGGAATCGAATGCGTTTTAATTCATTTTCCCTTCGCGATCAAAGCTAGCTAAATGTATGCTTTGACGTCTTTCCTCCGCTAGGATCCATCTCCACTTGGGAGGATCTCACTACCCATTTCCTTACTCAATTCTTTCTACCGAGAAAGACTGCAAAACTCCAAAATGACATCTTGATGTTCCAACAAACATCAAGTGAATCTCTTTTTGAAGCATAGACTCGTTTCAAGGACTTACTTTAAAAAGTCCCTCATCATGGCATTGATCTATGGCTCCAAATCAAATTTTTCTATGATCATGTCTCTTTTCATCTTATGCGCGAAATTGACGACACCGTCGGTGGTAAGCTTCGTGATAAGAACGCCGAGGAATCTTGGGCACTTATAGAGGACCTCGCCCTCTATGATAATGAAAGTTGGAATAACCCAAGAGGCTTCACTAAAACAGTCAAGGCAATCTCTTTGCCTCAAGATGTCCCAAATGCATCTGAACGTCGTCTCATCGAGCTCGAAAATCAAGTCCAATGCTTGATGGAGGCTCATCTTGGTCCTAAATCATCTATTCAACTAAACATAATCACTTCTTCATGTGAGATTTGTAGTGGTCCCCACGACACTAATTATTGCATGGAAAATCCTGAGCAAGCTTTTGTTGATTATGCATCCTCGCGTACCGACGAAGCGGGAGGTAAGTGGTTCACTTTCAAACCCGAGCAAAATAATCTTGGTGACACCTATAATCCGTCATGGAAAAGTCACCCAAACCTTAGATGGAGGCAACCTCAAAATTCTTAAAACAATTTTTCAAACCCACCTAATCGTTTCAACCCAACGGTTCATTCTCGGATCTCCCCTTCAACAACAATCCTCAAAATTTTAACAATCAATCAAATCTCGAAGGATTGGTGTCTAATTTTATGGCATCTCATGACGCTAGGTTATCTAAGTTTGAAGCCAATTTTAAACAACAACAAAGCGAGATGACCAATAAAATTGACACACTCTTGAAGGCCATGAATGACCGAATGACGGGAGAACTCCCAAGTGATACGGTTAAGAACCCGAAATTGAATGTTAACCCCACCTCTTAGTTTCGTTTACTCGTTCTTACATGATAAAAGATCCCCAAAGCTCTTCCCATCCCCTCAAATCGATCAATGCTATTAAAATGTGTTTCAAACCAACAAATGATTTTCAAAAGACCAAATAAAAGTTAAAGCACTAAACGTCAATGAAATTGGATATATATATATATATATATATATATATATATATATAATAAATGGATATTACAGTGCATCTAATTTAATAGATGGATAATTATATTGATGAAAATTACAGGTTGATATACTCATAAACACATTCACGAATTCCTCGAAATCTGCGATGTGTTTAAATACAGAGATACCGAAAATAAAGCTGGTCGCCTAATGATGTTTCCCCTATCACTCACCGAAGAAGCAAAAACATGGCTGGATGAACTCAACGAAGAAACTATCGAAACATGGGATGAACTACGAACTGCTTTCATTAGCCGATTCTTTCCCCCAACTCTTTTCGACCGACTCCTCGGAGAAATCTGTGCCTTTTTCTAACATGAAAATGAATCTCTAACCGATGCTTGGCTTCGTATGAAAGAAATACTCAAAAATTGCCATGGTCACAACCTATCTAAAGGCAACATCATAAAAATCTTTTATCGTGGTCTCAGCGAAAGGGTTTTTAGATAGATAGGTTACTAAACTATCAACTTTTGTTCGCCTAAGTTACTAAACTTTTTTTTGTTCATTGGGGTTACTGGACTATTAAAACTGGTCAAATTTGGTATCAAACTATCGGTGACCGGTTGCTAGTGTTAATTCCCGGTTACATTGCCAGCGTGGCATTTGACTTTTGATACAAATAAGTTACTGAACTTTGCGAATTTATTCATCTAAGTTACTAAACTTTGCCAATTTTTACACACGTTTTTAAACACATTTTTATCTACACATTTTTATAAACACGTTTTCATACACAAATTTTTTATATACACATTTTTATACACGGTTTTATACACATCTTTTTTTACACACGTTTTTATACACACATTCTTGTACACATTTTTATACACAATTTTATAAACGGTTTTTGTAAGAGAAGCATTGCAGAATAACTTATAGAAAGTTTAGGGGTTTATGTTGTAACTTTAGAAGATAGTTAGTTAGAGTCAGTTTTATCTTTTCCCGCTCATTTCTTTCAGTTCAATGAAATCACTTTCACAGTGTGTTTTTCTCTCAATTCATCATTGTCAACAGTTTTATACACTGTTTTATAAACACATTTTTATACACACATTTTTATGCACGGTTTTATACACACGTTTTTACACATATTTTTTATACACAGTTTTATACATACATTTTTATACAAGGTTTTATACACACGTTTTTATACACACATTTTTATACACGTTTTTATACACACATTTTTATACACAAAATTTTATACACACAAAAAGCTGTATAAAAACGTGTAAAAATTATGTGTGTATAAAAACGTGTAAAACGTGTGCATAAAAAATATATATATAATTGTGTGTATAAAAATATATAAAATTGTGTGTATAAAAATATATAAAATTGTGTGCATAAAATATATAAAAATGTATAAAAATTATATATAAAATTGTGTGTATAAAAACGTGTAAAAAATGTGTGTATAAAAACGTGTATACAATGTGTGTATAAAAGCGTGTATAAAAAAGGCGTATAAAAATGCATATACAAAATGGATAAAAACGTGTATAAAAACATGTATTTTCTAGAGGTATTTTTAAATGAACAAAACAATAAAGTTTAGTAACTTAAGCGAACAAATTCGCAAAGTTGAGTAACATACATGTCAAATAACCTGATAAGTTTCTGAGTTGGATAATTGGGCCCACAAAAAGCTGACGTGGAGAAGGTCAAAACATAATATCTCGGTTGCCAGTATACGAGGTAACCTGAATGAACACACTTTTGTTGTTCGGTAACCTTAAAGTCAAACTTCGATAATCCAGTAACCCAAATGAACAAAAAAAAAGTTTAGTAACTTAGGCGAATAAAAGTTGATAAGTTTAGTAACCTGTCTATGTTATTTTAATTCTTTTTTTAAGAGTCAACGAAAAATATAAACTTGAGGTTCAAAAATAAAATTGTAACATAACTTGAGGTTATGTTATTGATTCTCTTGAGGGAATTATTGTAGAAATTTAGGATCTCTAAACCATTATATTCATAATCTATGTTAGTGATTCTCTTGAGAGAATCATAATTGAACTTGAGATTCATAGAAGAAAATAATGATAACAATAATTATAAGGTCATGTTACCGTGATTCATTTAAAACTAAATCACAAAAAACTTAAGATTCTTTAAAAGATATAGCAATAACTTGAGGTTTGTATTTTAATTCTATTCATTGTAGTAATACTTGAGGTTTTATAATGAATAAATATAATCATAACGGGAGGTTATGATATCTTTTAGTTTTAATAAATCTTAAGGATTTTATATAAAAAATAACACAATATTATATTATTTGATGCTTTTTATATAATCCTAACAAAACATTTTTGTGCTTTTGTAAATCACAAAAGAGTTTTAATATAAAGAAAGAAGTAGGAACTCTAATCTCATACAACTATTAACCGTAAAAGTAACGCAATAACAAGGGAAATGATTATTTCTCAAAGTTTATAATACTTACAACACGTGCTCATAGCCATTGATACCGATGTCGATCTCTTTCTTTCACGTTACCATATATGACCGTATATACGACTTACCTTATGGCAAAATGTATTAATGCCAAATAGGCATGTTAACTAGGGGTGTGCACGGTTCGGTTTGGTTCGGTTTTTGGCTAAAACCGAAACCGAACCAAAATATTCGGTTTTTATAAAACCAAAAACCGAAACCGTTCGGTTTTTGGCGGTTCGGTTTTTTCGGTTTATTACCGGTTTCGGTTCGGTTTTTTAGTTTTTTTGGTTTGTAACCGTTCGTATTTGAGCGTGACTAATTTATACCAACAAACTTATTTTACGATAGAAAATTATTTATTCTTTTCTATTTTTTGTCAATTTAAGCCTAATAATATTCATCTCAAATGACACACATACACATGCAAATGAACATACACATAGTATAATCATTGTCGCATATATAATGATATATATTGTCAAGTAAACGCATGTATACGACATACACGTTATATTAACGTTGAAATAAATATATTATAAATTCAACCAAAAAATGAATATGGATTAATAAAATTGATTTATATATTTATTTATTTATTTATATTATATTATTATATAATAAACCGGTTCGGTTCGGTTTTTACGATTCGGTTTTTGGACGAAAACCGAAACCGAACCGAATTTTTCGGTTTTTGAAAAAAGTAAAAACCGAACCATCGGTTTCTAGTTTCGGTCTGTTTTTTTAGTTCGGTTTTTTTCGGTTTTCGGTTTGGTTTCGGTTTTTCGGCTCACCCCTAGTAAAAACTATTCAACCCCCCTTTTTGTTTCTACAATTGGTATCAGGAGTCAAGGTCACCCAAGATCTTTAACGTATATTGTACATTAAAGCTTGAATCGATCTATTAATTCGGATAAATATCTAGAAGGGCAATCTATGCAAAGACCACCTCTTTTTGAAAGTGATCATTTTATTTATTGTAAAAATAGATTTAAAACTTATTTGAAAGCAAAAGATTTAGATCTTTGGAATATTATCTTGAATGGTGATTTTCCACCGGTTTCAACATAACTTTAATAATTTAATGACAGAGTGACGAAACTCAATCACGGGCCGTATAATGTACATGGTGAACCGATACAAAAGTTAGCTCAATTCGCACGACATATAAAGGGGTGAAGGTGTGCACTGGTTCGGTTTGGGTCGTTTTTTTGACCCCCCGCTAAAACCAAAATCAAACCGAAATATTTCGGGTTTTATAAATCAAAAACCGAAATCCTCGTTTTTGGCGGTTTGGTTTTTCGATTTATCGGTTTTTTCGGTTTTTTTTTTGGTTCAAAAACCGTTATTATTTGTTGTCACTATTTATATTAATAAAATTGTTTACGTAGAAAAGACGATTATTCTTTTTTTTCAATATGAGCCTAAATAAAATGTTGAATCCCATCTTGGTAACATTATACACATATAAATGAGACAAACACACATAAAAAGGCCAATTGAAAATACACATAGTATAGATCATGTCATTATATAAACAATATATTGTCCACGTAAACACACGTACATGAACAAACACTTATATAAATATTAAAATGTAATAGAAATTAATAATTCATCCCACAAAATAAATATGAATTAAAGATGGATTTAGTAATTATTTATTTATTTTATATTATATTAACTATAAGTTAATATGAAAAAAAAAATGGTTCGGTTTACGGTTCGTTTGTTTGACGAAAATCCGAAACCGATACCGAAATTTTTCGGTTTTTGAAAGAAAAAACCGGAAACCATCGGTTTCTAGTTCGGTCGGATTTTCTCGTTCAGTTTTTTCGGTTTTCTGTTTGGTTTCGGTTTTTTCGGATTTTTCTGCTCACCCCTATACAGGGGTGAGCAAAACGAACTGCGGATCCGATCGGACCGGAAAACCGGCCTGAATCGGACCGACCGGACCGGACTGAGCCTATTTCGGTCCGGTCTTCGGTCCATCATTTTTCTTATTTTCGGTCCTCGGTCCGGTCCGGTCTGATTCGGTCTTAAGAAAAAGCCGGCAATTATGTCTTGTTGGACCGGATCGGACCGAAGACCAAATCGGACCGACCTGACCTGGATCGGACCATTTCGGTCGGGTGTTTTAGTCAAAGTCGGTTTTAGTCCGGTCCAATTTTGATCGATCCGGTTCGATTTTCGAACCGTATGTGACACGTATAATTAACAGCATATTCTTGACATTGTTACTACACAGTTAGTTTCACCGCAGCTCCTGCTGCGAGAGTTGGTCGGCGCAGGTGTTTTGGTGTGGACGTGTTTTAGAAGGTATATCTTTTTTAGAATAAAAATTAACGTCGTTAAGTACGACCGATTTCAAGCCAAACTAAACTGTTTTGGTGCGTCTTCAAAAAAAAACACGGTTCGAGCCGCGTATTGGGGAAAGGGGTATTTTATAAAATAAAAAAAATGATGGTATTTTCGTAATTTACCACATAGTGTGCGAGGGGTATTTCTGAAAAAAAAAATAATTTGAGGGGCTATTTCGTAAATAAAAAAAGAACGGGGTCGAGCCGGACCGGTTCCATCAACCCTACAATAGCCGATAACCTCAAAAAATGCGAGTTGAATATTTTGGAAAAGAAAGCAAAAAAACAATTTAAAATTTTTTTTTAAATGTTTTGGGACCGGTCCGGGTCAACCCGTGCATTAATAGGCCACTTAATTGCACTGAAGCGCGAAGTGTTAGTTCGAATTGATATCATAAAAACATAGACCGATGACATACAAAAAGTGCGAGAGAAGTTTATAAAAACAAAACAATTTTTTGTTTCTAAAAAAAATAAAAACCGATCGATCGGGTAGGGTTTGACCCCGTAGTTAAATGCACCCCGAGCTTATTAAATGACACAACAGTGCGGAGGGTATTCAGGAACAAAAAAAGGAAAATTTTATTTTAAAAATTTTTGCGGAAAAAAAGACCGGACGCATTAGCGGAGCGCGAGGTGTTTGAGAAACTTAAAGTTATATATTCATAAAAAAAAAACCGATCGGAAATTGACTCGAACAGCGCGAGCGGGTATTCCGAAAAAAAAAAAAAAAATTTTATTTTAAAAAAAAATTCAGAAAAAAAAGGAAAAAAAATTGTAAAAAAAGAAAGAAATAACTGTTAAAAAAAAAAAAAAAAAAAAGAAAACATTTCAATTAATGTGGTGGTGGGACCAGGGTCAACAAAATTTAATGTTACCCCGTTTTTGGGTCGGGCCGTGTGCGTCCTGCCTCTGTAGTATATATAATTAATAATGATACAAAAATCTAGTTATAGCAGATCATTGTTTTTATGTATTTCAATTATATCGATCAAAGATAAATAGTTAAAGTCAATAAAATAATAGAAAAAAAATTGCATCCAACCAGAGTATGCACCGATTGATTAGTTAAGCATGATATGTGATAGACGTATAATACGGAAAGCAGGCCTTTGGGTCTGGGCCGTACTATTACATTAGGGTCTTGGTCCAACCAAATAGGAAACAAGCATAACAGGTCGGAACTACAGCCCACGGTTTACACGGCCACGCCCGAAGGTGCACACAGACGGCCGCGGATGCAAAGCACGCGGCCGCTCCGCAGACCGCCTACGGATCAGCTGACATCCGCGGAAGGTAATCCGCGTCCATCGTCACGATAAACGCGGACCTTTGCCTGACAAGGGTCCCACTCCGGCCACTACGTAAATAGGCGAAATACTAGAAAACTCGATTACTAGACTCGCCTAGAAAAGGAATCATCTGACACGCCAAATGGTATGATTTTTCTCACTCTTTCCAATATACACACATACCTCTGACAACATGTTTTTTTACTCTCACACCAGAGTCTAATCGTGAGGTTCGTCCTCACGGTAAGGCTAACGGTTTACCTTTATTTGTGCAGGAAATCATCTAACTACTTTGTTTAGTACAAGATCTAGCCCGAAGATAGCTTGAAGGCCCGGTCCAATAGGCAATCTAAGCCCATCTCATACCCCGTCACATATTTTGTACTAACAAGTTGGTGTCATCCGTGGGACCATTACACAACTGCGTTTCTTAAATACTCACCATGAGCGAACCAGCAGACCTTATTCCCACCCGCCCACGTCCGCCGTGCAAAACACAGTGGGGAAAGGGAATGAGCAAACCCTAGAAAACCCGAACAGGCATGCGTCCGACGCAGCCCTTCGAGAATAGTGTGACAAGTATTACTGCCAGCTATTGCTAATCATAGCTGAAAAGGTTCACAAAAAGAAAGCACAGCAGGATAAGCTGAAAGAAGTGAAGGTCCGTCTTAACTTTGAAAGGTGTTCAGGAAGAAACTCGAAGATCCAAGAAGTTTCGCAAAACTCCGAGTCCAAAACACCCAACATTAGAGGGGAGCACAAAAGGGGGACGAAGGTCCAAACGTTCCCGTAGCATGTCCAGAAGTCCCGAACCAAACCTCAGCGTCTTCTCCAGGTTAAGAGGTGGTAGGTCAGAATCACCTAGACATAGGATGGGGTAAAGGAAGAAGGGAAGGAGGCGTATTTAATAGGCTAGGAGGTAAAGGAAAGAGTGTGTCCGAACACTCGGAAAGCCATTACCAAAGTTCCCGTTTAAGAAGAACGGAATCCCTTCCTAGAAAACGTCATCATGAAGGAACGTCTTCACGAAGAACAAAAGTGCTCTCCCAAAGTGAAGATAGCGGAGGGGGACACTGGAATCAAGATTGAAAAAGTAAAAGTCAAGCATTGAAGAGGACGATCTATCACAACCATGGGTGTGTAAAGAAATGTATCCCTTCACACCCCGTGTCCGCTAAAACTACTTCCCCAAAAAGACCCGGATGCCAAGTAACGTCAAAACATATGACGGATACGAAGACCCGGAGGATCACCTAAAAAAATTTTAGGCTGCTGCAAAAGTAGAACGATGGGCAATGCCAACATGGTACCACATGTTTAATTCTACACTTACTGGATCCGCTAGGGTATGGTTCGATGACTTACCCCAGGAATCTGTGGATAGCTATGACGATCTAAAGAAGGCATTCCTAGCAAACTTCCTCCAACAAAAGAAATGTATTAAAGACCCTGTAGAAATTCACCATATCAAACAAAGAGAAGGGGAGTCTACAGAGGATTTTGTACAAAGATTCAAGACTGAAACCAGGCATGTCAAGGGAGCCTCAAAATGCATGAGAATCTCAGGATTCATGCACAAAATCACTAAATCCAAGCTGATTAAACGTCCACACGAAAAAATCCCAAAGTCAGTGGATGAAATGATGAGGATTACCACATCGTCCCTTAGGGGGGAGGTAGCGTCTTCTAACCAGGTGCGGAAGAAAACACTTTCGGCACGGAAACAACAAGAAGCTGGGCGAAAACAAAATTTCGACAGAATGGGAGACTTTAGGAATCAGTAGAGGTCAGAGCAAAGACGTGACAAGTTCACACTCCTCATA
Organism: Tanacetum coccineum; assembly: GCA_026074375.1. Taxonomy (NCBI): domain Eukaryota; kingdom Viridiplantae; phylum Streptophyta; class Magnoliopsida; order Asterales; family Asteraceae; genus Tanacetum; species Tanacetum coccineum. The sequence continues at coordinate 21,364 of BQNB010084279.1, forward strand.
AAATCCCCAAAAGAAATTTTGGCTTTGGATAGAGGCAAATTTAAAACTCCGCCACCAATGACAGCACCCATAGAAAAGATAAATAACAACAAGTTCTGTGAATTCCATGGGGAAGTAGGGCATAACACTGATGAGTGCATGCATTTAAAAAGACAAATCAAAGAATTAATCAAGGCTGCAAAACTGTCGCACGTAATCAAGGAGCTAAAATAATGCAGCGGAAAGGATCAGTCGAAAGCAGCAAAGAAGGGAGAAGCTTTCGGGAAGGACAAATCTATGGCGATCCTAATGGTCCAACCATGGTAAAGGGTAGTCAGACAAAGAGTTACACAAAGCTTCTCCCCCGATCCGAAAATTTTGTTCCCACCCTTAGGAGATGAGGACGGAGCGGAATTCCTCATAATCATTGAGGCATAGATAGGAGGTCACTTCATACATCGCATATATGTAGATGGAGGATTGACCTTAGAAATACTATATGAACATTGCTTCAATAGGCTCCGTCCAGAAGTAAAGAACCAAATGGTTCCGGCCACCGCACCCCTCATTGGTTTCAGTGGAGAAATCAAATGGCCAATGAGACAAATATTGCTACCGGTGAAAATAGGGGTTGTGAAACATTCAACTTCTACATGGATGAACTTTGATGTGGTAAGGTCACCATCTCCATACAATAGGATTATAGGAAGGCGGAAGGCCAAGTGATATAGGAAAATTCGAGCAAATCCCGTCAACGCACATGGAATGTTAAAATTCCTAGTACCAAGCGTAATACTCACACAACAAAAAGGCAGTAAGATTGTCCCAACTCGATTGCACGATGGTCTCAGGACCGAAAGCACAACCTACCGCCATACTACGAGCGCGGATGAGACGAATCAAAGAAAGCAATTCATCCAGAGTACCCAGAGCAAACAATAGCAATAGGTTCCACTCTAACGGAAGAATGTCGAAAGGAGTTGTGCGACTTACTTAGGCGTAACCTGGACATATTCTCTTGGAAACCAGCGAACATGACAAGTGTTCCGCGGCATGTAGCGGAGCATCGGCTGAACGTTCGAGAAGGATGTCCTCGAGTTAGACAGAAGAAAAGAAGCCAAGCACCAGAAAGGAACAAGGCAATACAAGAAGAAGTGGAAATACTTGTGGAAGCCGGTATCATGAAGGAAGTCCATTACCACAGTTGGCTGGCAAATCCGGTAATGGTAAAGAAGCATGACGACAGCTGGAGGATGTGTGTAGACTTCAAAGACCTGAACAAGGCATGCCCTAAAGATGGCTATCCACTTCCAAAGATAGATTGGAAGGTGGAATCCCTCTGCTAATACCCTTTCAAGTGCTTCCTGGATGCGTACAAAGGATACCACCAGCTAAAAATTGCGAAGGAGGATAAAGAAAAAACGACGTTCATTACCAGCCACGGATATTCTGTTACTCAAAAATGCCTTTTGGTCTGAAGAATGCGGGAGCAACTTATCAACGTTTGGTAGACAAAGCATTCCATAAACCAAATGGCAGGAACTTAAAGGTATACGTGGACGATCTGGTAATCAAAAGCCGCACAGAACAAGAAAAATAATTGATATTGAAGAAACATTCAGGACCCTAAGGGAAATAAACATGAAGCTGAATCCTAAGAAATGCACCTTCGGGGTGGAAGAGGGTATGTTCTTAGGATACAAGGTAAACACCAATGGAATAAAAGTAGGCCCGGATAAGGTGGATCCGTCCTAAGCCTATCGTCCCCAAAATGTCTAAAGGACGTACGAAGGCTAAATGGAAAGTTAGCAAGCCTAAACAGATTCCTGTCCAAATCAGCAGAAAGTCAATGCCATTCTTCAGAACTTTGAAGAAACGCACGAAGAAAAGTGACTTCCAATGGACTGCGAAAGCAAAAGCTGCGTTCAAGCAAATGAAAAAACTAATAGCATAGCTACCCGCACTAACCGCACCTATGGAAAAGGAAGAACTTATTGTGTACCTTGCGGCGACAAGAGAAGCCGTAAGTGCAGTTTTAATGACCGAAAGGGAGGCGAAGAAAATGCCAATCTACTTCGTTAGCCGCGTCTTACAAGGTTCAGAAATAAATTACACACCAGTGGAAAAATTGGTACTAGCTTTAGTACATGCAAGCAAAAGGCTAAAAAGATACTTCCAAGCACATCCAATCGTTGTTATTACGGACCAGCCAATCAAGCATTGAAGGAAGGTTGCATAAATGGAGCATAAAGCTAAGGGAGTATGACATACAATACAAGCCAAGAATATCAGTCAAAGGACAAATCTTGGCAGACTTCATAATGGAGCGGCCGGAAGATGATTCCCTAGCCGCACCCATGGAAGTTGAGGGAGAACTTCCGAAACCATGGACACTATTCACAGACAGATCATCCTGTATAGATGGTTCCGAAGCCAGACTAATACTTACTGACCCGGAAGGGACATAAGTTACCTACGCCCTGAGATTCAGGTTCGATGCGACCAACAATGAAGCCGAGTATGAGGCTCTGATTGCCGGTCTCAGAATCGCAGAGCAAATAGGAGTAAAAAACCTCCAAACACATGTGGGCTCCCGCCTAGTGGCTAACCAAATAAATGATTCCTACATATCCAAGGAACCTGGTATGATACAATACCTAGAGAAAGTGAAAATGCTTGCCAGCAGTTTCAAGAAGTTCTCAATCAAGAAAGTGCCCAGAAGTGAAAACAAGAAGGCTGGCGCTCTAAGCAAGATTGCGTCCACCCGTTTTGCTCACCTAACCAAGCAGCTCCTAGTGGAAGAACTCAAAGAAAAATCCGTAAATGAAGCAGAAGTATTAACAATCATGGAGGAAGAAGGGAATACTTGGATAACCCCAATTTATGAATACCTCATGGAAGAAACACTCCTTACGGAAAGCAAATAGGCAAGGGCGGTACGGTTTAAGTCAAGACGATGCGCTGTGATCAACAGAATTCTATACAAGAAATCCTTTCTTGAGCCATTGGTACGGTGTGCCGGACCATTGCAAGCAAACTATGTTATAAGAGAAATCCACGAAGGATCATGTGGCATGCACGCCGGACCAAGGTCCGTAGTAGCCAAAGCTATACGAACAGGAACTACTGGCCAACCATGCATAAAGACGCAAGGAAAGTGATACGGGAATGCCAAGAATGTCAGGTTTACCATCCCATGCCAAGGAATCTGCAACAAAAGTTAACCCTTATCACATCTCCATGGCCATTTATAAATGGGGAATTGACATAGCTAGACCTTTCCCAGAAGGCCCCGGCAAGTCAAATTTTTGATAGTAGCAACGGACTACTTCACAAAATGGATAGAGGCAAAACCCGTTGCAACCATAACGGGCAACCAAATCAAAAAGTTTATGTGGGATAACATAGTTTGCAGGTTTGGCCTACCAGGGGAAATAATATCTTACAATGGAAAGCAGTTTAGAGATAACCCATTCAAGGATTGGTGTGAAAAACTAAATATCTGCCATTGCTTCGCCTCCGTCAAGCATCCGTAAGCCAACGGCTTGGTGGAACGAGCAAACAGAAGTTTGGGGGAAGGAATGAAGGCAAGATTGGATAAAGGAAGCAAGGATTGGATGGAGGAAATCCCGCACGTCCTATGGGCACACCGTACCATGATCAAATCAAGTAATGGGGACACTCCGTTCTCTTTGACCTACGAAACGGAGGCAGTGATTCCAGCAAAAATTGGCATGCCTACCCACCGGACAACAAAGATAGACATGGTACAAAATGATGAAGCCCTAAACTTAACTTGGATCTCTTAGAGGAAAAAAGAGAACAAGCAGCAATCTGAGAGGCAAGAAGCAAGGCAAAGATGGAAAAATATTATAACTCCAAAGTTCGCAACACAAGCTTCAAACCAGGAGATTTTGTGTACCGAAAAAATGATGCCAGCCACGCAGAAGATGGAGGGAAGCTAGGCCCTAAGTGGGAAGGACCGTATGAAGTAACGAAAGCACTAGGCAAATGAGCATACAAGCTCAAGGACCGCAATGTAAAACTCCTTTCGCGAACTTGGAATGTCCGCAACTTAAAAAAGTGTTATGTTCATGAAATGTAAGAACCATACCCACGCGAATTTCGCAGTGGAGGGGGGAGTATTCGAATTTCCTTTCTTCTATGTAATGTCTTTTTATGATCTTAATGAATAAAACGTAAAACCTAGCTACCTTCACAACCTTATTTAAAACTTTTACTTTATTTTTGCTTTGCAAAGTTATTTACATATTGGTAAGACGCGCACGCAAAGGGGTACGACCACATAAACAAAAACTATTATTCCGCATAATAAAGACTATTATTTTTAATAATAAAAGGATGAGCAGCCTAACAATTGACTCATGTACGTAAGAGGACTTGCAAGCCCGGTACCGGGAGAATAACCCTACAAATATTCAACTAAGACTATCACCGTAAACATATAACCACGTTATTAAAAAATAGCAACACAAAGTATTAAACATTACGGAAAAACAAATTATTATACAAAAGCATCGTAAAATTGTTTAAGTACAGACAACCGCTCCAAAAAGGTCGCATACGACCGTAGTAGAAACAATAATGAAAGTTAAGATGACATTCCTACAAACAGGAAGCACCGCAATAAATAACAAGCTCAACTGGCTGAAGGGTAATCTGGTGTAGTGTCCAGGTCTTCCTTTTCAAAAACAACCTTAGAGGAATGAGAAGCTTCAGGCTGAGGTTCCGCATCCAACACTTCGTAATCAGCCACTGATATAGGTGGAATGGAGCTAACATCAGCAGTGGTGACTAGAACGGACAAAGCAGTAGTGGTGGCAGTGGTTGCTGGTACTCCTGAGGTACTAGCCTCACCGATTAAGTTCTCAGAAGATAAAGGATCTACTAGTGGACCCATTGCTTCGGAAATGGATAAGCGATGAGACAAAGCACCTTCTTTTACCTTTTGAACACGGTCATGGACCACGCTCAAGGAGTCGGATAAAGAAGTCTCTCCAATAAGGGCATTGTCCTCCTTTTGGTGAATAGGCAATAAGAGTTGCTTATATGCAGGCTGTAAGCCTTTGGAGTTTCAGTAGAAGGACCCTCCAAACAAAGAGAATCCATGATATCAGCAATACTAGCATCCTTCTGCGACTCCAACTGAGAAAGGAGGTTGAAGCCCAAGCCACAGAAAGCAAGGACAATGGAAACGTACCTCTCCTCCACTGAAGGATCATAGGCGGCAACCTTAGCAAGACCCATTTCGGCCTTTTCGTGATCAATGCCCGCTAGTAGCCTGGTCTGCATGCCTTTATTAATAGCAAGACCAATAGTCGTCCCTAAAGCAGAACATACACCAGAGATTGGAGACATTTCATAACAGCAAGTCTAAAGTCACAACTAATGATCCACCTCCGGCCGGCTATATTGGTCAGGAAGCGAGGATAAAACTCCTCATCCAAGTGAATAGCCATACCCATAAGCTCGAAGACCAACTCTGCTACACGATCACTAAGTATCTTGACATGTTCATCCTAGACCGCTTATATTGTTCTTTGAAAAGTTCATAGCCTGACACCTGGTCGCGGAGTCCGGAACATGTGGTCTCCAACAAAGATACCTGATCAGTAAGATTATCACTTTCATATTCAAGAGAGGCAACCTTGATACTCAACTCATCACAAGATAGCTGAAAGTTTGACAAGTCTTGAGTCAATTTGGTAATTTGAGCGTTAGAGGAAGCAAGCTTAGTATCTTTACTAACGGCCGCCGACTCAAGAGCCGCAATCTCTCCCTCAAGAGTACTTTTTTTTGCCTCAAGAGTTGTGGTCTGCTCTTTCAAACTGTTCAGCTTACTAACTCGAGCGGCTTTAGCAGCCTCAACAACAGAAACCTGGCTGCGGAGACGAATTGCCTCCGCGACCTCAGCTTCCTTCAGGGATAACTAGGCTTTTAAGTTTGCAATCTCAGCATCTTTCTCCTTTAACAAATCAGCCTGCCTGTTACATTTCCTCTTAAACTTCTTCCTCTCCTTAAAATTGTGTTCAGGCCGCAACCTAATCAGCACTAAGGCACGTTTGGCGTGCCGCCCCAACATTGAACTCAGCAAATAGTTGATCGTAATCCATACCTCAAAGTTAGGAAAAGAACCCGGGAGGGGCAAGCTGATCAATCATGCTGCGACATACCTCAAGATCATCAAGAGCATAATCATTAATCACATTCCATTTAGGAACATATATCTGCTGAAGAGTCTCGGAATCCATCTCTTAGGATGCATAAAAAGTGTCAGCACAAGTCTCTATACCCCGAGGGTTAGAAAGACCAACAATATCCGGTTAGACCGCACATGGAGAAACAGAATCCATAAAAAGGCTCTAAATGGCCGGCCTAGTACCCGTCCCAAGAACGGGAGCAGAAGAGGTGCCAGTAACAACGGTGGCAGCAACAGCCGTAGTCATTACCAGAGGTTGCGAAATGGGATACCTGACAATAGAAGTGACCTCAGCATCTACAGCATTTGTACTAGAATGATGAGAAGAGTCTGAGGAAATTACAAACCTCTTAGCTGGGTGCCGAGTTCGTAAATTGGGTCCAAAAACAGAATCAGTGTGCCCACCGCCCTTACGCTCTGGTGTAAGGGTCACGGAAGAAGTAACAAAAGGCATAGTTTAGACCGGCTGCGTAACACTAAATTTCCACGGCCAATAGTGCTACGAATCAGTAAATCTGAACATGGGCCCAGGGAACTTCCCAGCAGTACTAGCACCGGCATCACCAGAGGTGTCATAGTCTTCCTTTAATTTTTTAGAAAGAAGATTATGGAAACCGGACTTAGTCAGCGGCACCGCACTTATCTTTTTCTTTCTTTTTCCTTTAAGTGCTTGATCACAACAGCAGCCTTAACAACAGGACATAACGAACAATGTTGTTCACGCGTTGACCACCAACGGGTCATCTTCCTCAGAACGGATTCACCTGCCGCATACATTACCGCCGTTCCTCATTAAGATCATGAGGGCCCAGCCCACCTCAACATTTCAATTTGGGGCTTCGCAACTCATTTCCCAACAGCAAGCGGAAACATACACGACCCCTACAGTGGGATCCAAAACAAAACTTGTCCCTACCCAATCTGCCTCTCACTAATCCGCACCTTGGTAGGATCCGCATGACGGATAAAAGCAAATAGATTTATTTCTGCAAAAATAAAGTGAAGTTATGCAAATAAAAGACACCCACCCTCTCCGGCATCAGTCAAGAAGGTAGGATAAACATTATCATCCAACTCATAATAAGGACTCAAACCAACAAGACAGAGAAACGGTTCTAAAAACTTTCGGAACGGAGCTGGATGGGTGGCAAGGAAATCACATGCTTCCGCACTAAACTCCGCCGCAGTGGGAGGAGGGTCCCTCACCAATATTTTCTTAGTATGCCACTGAACGGAAA
>BQNB010084280.1:0-14635 GCA_026074375.1 Tanacetum coccineum
ATAAAGCAAAAGACAAATGGTGTGATAGTTTCGAAGGCTTTTATTTCCCCCTACACTTATTACGAACATTGTCCCCAATGTTCTATAAAGTACCCGTAAACGAATAAAGGGACAAGAAAAGAGAGCAAAAGAAACTAGTACTCCTCTGGTTTTGGAGAAACGAAATGATAAACTGGCTAAATCGTCATCCAAGAATTATCCACATGAAACTCCTAAGAACTTTTGGGTCTCTCCTTATCAAATATTGTTACCTATAAAGATTAAAGCCTAAAACACACGATCCGGAGGTCGAGGAGGATTAAAAAGAAAATAAGCCATATTAATGAATTGTAGAGAGAGAAAGGGAAGAGTGTGTGTTTCTAGAGAGAAGGAGGAGAAACACACACTTGTGAGATGTTACATTATGAATCCTTACCCCTCCATGGAAGTATAAAGGGGGTATATATAGTCCTATGTGTCGCCTAACTATACTAACTTGATGTTTCTAGTCCTTATTCGACACGACTATATTAAACTAATGTAATTCTGTATAAATCGACATATTTTAAGGCTAACAATCTTCCCCCAACTTGTGGACATACATAATTACTTACAATGTTCCTAACAAGTATGATTACAACAAAATAAAGTCTTCCAAAGCACTTCCAAAGCTGAAGATGTCTTCTAAGTTCTCCTGGTCTTGAAACTTGTACATCAGCTTGGATCTTCTGTGTCTTTACTTGTTCTTGAACCATTGTTGTATGCATGAGTTAGATTAACTTCCCCCAATCCATGCAGCATGTCGTGAAAAGCTTTTTCATATACTCCTTTTTGGCAAAGTTGCTAAATCAGCTTCCCCCTAAACCAACATCCCTATCTTGAGTAGATTTTGAAACTTTGATGTATCTTGAACAATCTTCTATTTGTAATTAACGTGCACATCGGAATTTTATAGAAGAAAAACCACACCACATACTAATGCTACTTGTCATTGGGTCTTGGTGAATATTCGTTCGGGGGTGCATGCAAGGAACCAGCAACAATCCTTCTCATGTATGCAGAATACTTCACAAACCATACTAAGTGAAGTAGTATACACTACTTCCCCCTGGAAGTTGACCAGGTAACATCAAAGTACACATTTTACCCCATGATGGTTTCGAACCCTCGGAAGCATCATTGTTGTGTACGTCTATATACTCGAGAAGTTCTTGTCTTAAGCGTAAATATTGAAAAGTTATGAATGTCGTTGAAGAACTTTGAAAATTTTGCTTAGACTGTGAAGTACATTGTCTTGGAATAGCTAGTTAAATATCTCATGAGAATTCTGATTGCATTCAACCTTTAAAACTTCCCGGCAAACTTACCACTATGGTTTTTGTCGCTATTGCTTTATGACTCTTGGTGAAGTAAACCCGATATACAATAACTTTAAAAGTGAAGTAAAATCCCAAATTGTTATCTTATATGCTTTCACTATTGTTGATTGCAAGAACAGTGCAGAATCAAATCTCTAAGTACCTTATACCCGCCATCAAAAGTATAAGACGTACAACACCTCTTGAAATTATCCACATCGACATCTGCGTGTGACACTAAGTACTACAATGTACAACATTTAAGTGGATAGTTGTTCCAGGTCTTCAACTAACCACCCCGACTACTGGAAACTAGATAATTCAAGTCTTAGTCATAAGTTGTACACGTTCAAGCAAGTCATCAATCGATAGAGGGGTTTAAAGAAATGAGGTAGAAAGTAGAAGGAAGTCTTGATGATGAAATAAGTAGACGCCTTCGTAAAACTCACTTCAATGTCAAATAAGGAAGTCTCATGATCACTTGTCATTTAAAATCCAAATCTTTAGCCATTTTTCATTTAAGTGAATCTTTAATGATCATCCTAGGATTAAGTGTTGTGTTTTGCTTTGGTGTTTATGTTAAATAAGTTCCTCAGGAGTTTTGAATTTTTTTGGCATGGTTTCTTTTCCTAAAAATGTCATAAATTGCCGTGCACATTCCCGTGTATACATAAACACATTTATCCTTGTACATTTTGCTATGCACATTTCTAAAGGGTTTTCTATACCCTAACTAGATTAATACGCATCGGAAATAACAATTAATCTAGGGAAAGAAGGGAACTAAACCCTAAATGATCTCAACCTAATAATAAAAGCAACTTAAAAGAAATAAATAAATAAATAAATAAGAAAATACTAACCTTTTAGAAAATCAAATTTCTCACACGCAGACCACCTTGGTCGAACTTGGAGGCAAGTACCCAAATGAGAGTACCTCTAATAGCTCGCACCTACGAACCAAAGAGAAAAGAATTCAAACTCCTAAGGTCCTGATACATGAAAGACTCTTACAAGGAGTAGGAATGAGAAAGAGAGAATGAGCAAATAAAGCCTTGGCATGCCCTTCTATTTATATTGAGAGCCAAATTTTATGTTTTATCCCTTATAATGGATTTAACATTATTTCATTTTGTTGTGTTGATGATGGATGTTTATATGTGTGCATATGTGGTTGTCATATATATATTTGCTTGTCTACTAACTTTGTTTTGTAGCACGCATCCATAGCTCGATTCCTTGGTGCCCCAAGCAAGGGGGAGCATACACCAAGGGGGAGCACTTGCAACTTAGTCGTTATTTTTTACTTTGCATTCGTAACAAAGTGACTTAGCATTCGTCAAAAACAAGACTTGCAAGGACCGCCTCTACAACACTTTTTGCTTCGACAAAAAGGGGGAGAAGATATGTAAACTCATCTACTAAATACTTATTTAGTAACTTTTAATAAGCATGAGTTTATATTTTGTCATCATCAAAAAGGGGGAGATTGTTAATACAAATATTCGCGCAAAAACGATATTTATATTTAATGATCTTCATGTTTTGATAATAACAAATATAATGTCATACTACGTAAAAGTTTACGTAAACAAGTTATTTAGTCGAAAGTTTACTTGACGACGACAAATCACTTAAGGTATGAATATGACATTATTAAACATAGTTAATGATCAAAGAAAAATATTATCATTTGCATAAACCCTTTCTAATCAAATGATTTAAGTTAACACATGATTAATTATAAGCTAGTTATATTAATCATGTAAGACAAAATAAGATTAACCATAAGTGGAAACAATCTTTCCAAATCTTCCCAAATCTAGAAAATCTTTCCTTATTGGTGATAAGAAATATTTTGTTCTAGAAGAATCTAATAAACTAGTTTTAATAAGTACAAAACAATATTTTGTATAGATTTGGGGTTAATCATAAAATGACAAATAGTTATCCCAGCGCCACCAACGGATCCAACAAATACATAGGACGGATCCAACAATAGGTGGATCTGTGGGTCGCACGACACAACTGTTTGGGACAACATTTGAATTATAAAGGCTTGCTTATAAATAGTAACCTTAAGCTTTCATTTTAAACAACTATTGACAAATATTTTTCACATACATCTTTTATCTTTTATATTCTTTGATCATTATACTTGTTACATAATCTATTAGAAGTGATCAACTCATTCTACTCTTTAGTAAAGAACACTCAAGAAGACGTCAAGCTTCAAGTGTTAATAGTTTAGTTGTGTCATCACGTTTGTAATAATCATTCATCTTGTATATCTTATGTTGTGTGTTGTGTGTATCATATGTGTATGATATGTTAGTATTTAGGCCTCAAAATACATAGTGTGTTAGATTGGTTCTATCTCGAAGTAAAACTCGGTATTTAGCTTAGTACCAAAAAAAGTGTAAGCGATGTGTACGATTTTCTCCGCCTAAAGGGAGCTTGTTGATATAGTGAAGATAACTCTCAAGTTGGGTACTTGGGGAGTGAAGTAGGGTGAAGAGGAGTTTCGTACCCGAACCACTATAAATCATTGTGTCATCAGTTTGATCTTTCTTATCTTTACTTGTTTATATTTTGTAGATTACTTATTTACTTATTGCATCACTATCATATACACTTGTGTATATCTCTTGAGTTCACATAAGTCGATAATCTAAGTTTTAATTTAAAACGGTAAAAACTATTCCATCCCCCTTCTAGTTTCCACACTCATGATATTAATCCATGAAGTAATCTCTCTAAGTATGGGTTTATCCTGCATTTAATTCCCATTAAGTACTCATGAGTGTTGTAGGAGTCTCTAGTGTCTAATCTTTATAGACAATCTACTAACACTCAATGACAATCTTAAATCAATACTTATTTCCTATAGTATGAACGATTGAGGAGGTTTAAGTAAACTAAGTACTCAAGAAGTGGATTCTAAACATGCAAAAAATGAAACACAATGACAATCAATAGTAAATGGTAGCACACATGCAAATAAATAAATCTCCATTATTTAATCACCAAATCCATTAGAATATCAATCATTGCTTATAATGTTTCAAATTAAGACTAACAACTAAAACTTGATTTTATCTTTCAATCCTATTCTCCTAGCATATTCATCGTGTCAGGACTTATCTCTCCTTTAAAGCCACAGAAGCTGCAATATACTCGGAATCTCATGTGGAGTCCGCCACTGTATCTTGCTCCCCCATTCAGCAAGAATACCTAACTAGACTATGAACGACTATCATCTTTATTTGTTTGCCAACTTGCATTGCAATAACCAGTCACTTTGAGTTCTTATTCTCCACCATAAAGTAAGAACCTGTCTTTAGTATTTCTTAAATACTTAAGAATGTTCTTTATAGCTGTCCAATAACCTTCACCAGGATTCTGCTAATGTCAACTCACCATGCTCAAAGCAAAGGAGACATCAGGCCTTGTACACGTCATGGCATACATGATCGATCCTATAGCCGAAGCATATGGGACTCGACTCATTTTGTCTAGTTCTTCATCAATTTTCAGACATAGATCCTTACTAATCATTATGCCATGATGTAAGGGTAGATTCCCTTTCTTAGAATTCTCCATTTTGAATTTTTTCAAAATTTTATCTAAGTGTGTGTCCTGACTGTCCTATAAGACGTTTTTACCTATCTTTGTAAATCTTTATACCAAGAATATATGTTGCATCTCCCAAATCTTTCATAGCGAAACATTTCCCCAACAACTATTTTACACTTTGTAACATTGGGATATCATTTCCTATGAGTAGTATATCTTCCACATATAATACCAGGAAGACTACAACACTCCCACTGACTTTGACATATATACATGACTCATCTTTGCTTCTAGAAAATCCAAACTATGTGACTTTCTAATGGAAGCAGAGATTCCAGCTACGAGAAGCATGTTTAAGTCTATAAATGGCCTTTTGAAGTTTACACACTCTTTTAGGATACTTTGCATTTTCAAAACCTTCTTGTTGTGCCATAAACATATCCTTTGCCAGTTTTCCGTTAAGGAAAGCGGTCTTGACATCCATCTTTCATATTTCATAATCATGAAACGTAGCAAAGGCAAGCATTATCCTAATTGACTTTATTTTAGCTACTGGTGAGAAGGTTTCCTCATAATCAATCATGTGGGTTTGAGTATAACCCTTCGCAACCAACCTAGCTTTATAAGTGTGTACTTTCTCATCCATTTTTGTCTTCTTCTTGAAGATCCACTTACATCCCACCATCTTAAGATCGGGTGAAGTGTCAACCAAATTCCAAACTTGGTTGTCATACATAGACTGAATCTCGTTTTTCATAGCTTCCTTCCATTTAGCAGCCTCAAGGCTTGCCATCGCTTCCTTGTAGTTAGCAAGCTCATCTAATTCACTTAGTGTACTATCACTAATCTTGTCCTCTTCAATATGGAAACCTTAAAAGAACTGAGGAGGCTTGCTTACTCTACTACTTGTTCTGCGAATGGGTAAGGATATGTCATCAAGCTCATCAGGTATCACCACCTCTTGTTGAGTGTTAGTGTTTATTATAGGTTCTTCATCGACAGACTCTTGAATGTCTTTAAGGTCTATTTTACTCCCACTATTCTCTTTAGATATCATTTCTCTCTTAAGGAACACTCCTCTTTGAGCTACAAATACTACATTATCCTTGGGTTTGTAAAACAAATATCCAAATGACTCTTCTGGATAACCGACAAGAAGACACTTTTCAAATGTGGCTTCTAGTTTGTCTTGAGCTTCTCATCTAACAAAAACCTCCCAACCCCAGATTTTGATGTGCCCAAGACAAGGACGTTTTCCCTTTTACATCTCAAAAGGTGTCTTCAAGACCTTCTTAGTGGGTACAAGATTTAAGATATGGGTGGTTGTCTTTAATGCGTAATCCCAAAAGCTTATTAGAAGTATTGCTCGACACGTCATAGATCAAACCATGTTTAACAGGGTTTTATTTCTCCTTTCAGCAACACCAATTAGTTGTGGTGTTCTAGGAGGAGTTAACTGTGAAACTATACCACATTTTTTAAGATGATCAAAAAACTCGATACTAAGGTATTCTTCTCCCCTATTGGATTGGAGTACCTTTATCTCTTGCCCAGTTGGTTCTCTACTTTGTTTTGATACCTTTTGAATACTTTAAAGGTATCCGACTTATGTTTAATCAGATAAACATATCCATATCTACTAAAATCATCAATAAACGTCACGCAGTAGCGTTTTCCATCTTTTGTGGCAAATCGGAATGGTCCACACACATCTATGTGTACTAAGTGTAATAATCCTTCACCTCTTTCACACGTTCCTGTGAACGGTGATTTAGTCATCTTGCCCAATAAGCAAGACTCGCATACATCATCTGATTTGATGTCAAATAATTCCAATACTCCATCCTTTTAGAGTTGGGTGATGCGTTTCTTGTTTACTTGCCCAAGACGGGAATGCCATAATTTTGATTTATCAAGCTCATTAGATGAACCAACATTTAAAATCACATTACCATTATTACTAATACATTCAACAGTTTCATATATACCTTTACAAGGAGAAGCTTTAAACATAAAACAACTATTTGAATAAACCAAAATATATCCATTCTCATTATCAAATGAAAATTTATAACCATCCTTAAACAAAGCATGAAATAAAATAATGTTTCTTGTCATTTATGATGAATAACAGCAATTATTTAAATCTATCCTAACTCCAGACTTCAGCATGAGCTTGTACTTTCCAATCCTTGTCACAAGCATGATTTTCCTATTTCCCATGACTAAGTTAAGCTCTCTATGCTTCAACCTTCTACTTTCCTTTAGCCCTGAAAAATAGTGCAAATGTGAGTACCACACCCTGTATCCAGGACCTACGAATCTAAAGTTATAGTATTGTGGAGTTCGATCATAAACATACTTGAGTGACAACCATTTTTGACCTTTCCGTCTTTGAGGTCCTTTAGATATTTTGGGCAGATACGCTTCCAATGCCTCTTTGTGTTGCAGTAGAAGCACACTACTTCCTTTAGATCGCTTGTAGGTGTAATCTCAGATTCAACCTTTCACTTAGACCCACGATCGGTCTTTCCTTGTGTGACCTTTCCTTTCTAATTGGAATGAGAAGTCTTTCTTTTCTTTGCATTGTGACCCATAGTTAATACAAGAGCTACTGAAGTAGAGGGCACATCAATTTTCTTGATCCTTTGCTCAGCGGTTTACAACAAGCTATGGAGTTCCATTATTGAGGTCTCTTTCTCGTTCATTTAATACGAGAACATAAACTGATTATAATCAGCTGGCAGACCGGATAGGATTATGTTGATAGAGAGATCAGCATCGAACACCATGTTCAGAGATTCTAACCTGTCAAAGTATCCTTTCATCTCTAAGACAAAAGCACAAATAGAGGCTTCAGGTTTCGCTTTGCAAGCCTTAAGAGATTTCACAACATCAAGGAGTTTCTTGCTTGCCTTTGCCTGCAACATTTCTTTGAGCTGTTGGTTCAATTCATAAGCCCAAGTGTTCTCAAAAGTCTTTTGCAGTTCAAGGCTCATGGAAGATTCCATGATGCATGACACTTTGTTTGCATCATCATAGTACTTTTGGTGAGCTTCAATCTCTTCTTGGGTTGAATCATCATTGATTATGGAAATTTGCTCATCGAGAACATAATCTTTGTTCTCGTACCTTAGGGGTAAACCTAAGGTTTCACATCCAGTCCATATAATTTAGATCAGTGAGTCTTTCCCTCCTAAGAACTGAGAGTAATGAGAAGCTTGAGTTGTGTGAGGGATTGGGAGTAGGAGGATTGACACCATTTTCAGAAGACATCTTTGAGATAAAATAGTTTTAGTTAGCATGAATATACCTTAATTAATTACCCAATTTTAAATTAAGGCTAGGATCAATATTTTAGATTTGTTTATGAAGAGGGTTGGCATAATCACATCACGAATTTATTTTAGGTAGACAATGTCTTTGTCAATTTCTTTCTCTATGAAATTCCTAGTTCTTTTGAGATTCATTGATTTTGATCAATGACATGTTAATCTTAGATATGCTCATCTACTATTCATGACTGGGATGCCGAGGATCATGAATAAAATGGAAAATTTAACCATGCAAAACCTCGCATGGTCCCCGACTCGAGTAAGCTCGAGAATCGCGAGTCCCACATCACCTCACTTATGTTCTCTTATTAATGTGCCGGTAAACCACACACGCTCCATTAATAGCCCATATGAGAGTTGTGCGGTTTTCATGGGTTAACATACTATTTACATTTTCTATATCTAAACCGGGAATTTTGTTTTAGTACTTTTAAATTAATACCTTTAATCTTGACATCTAGCTATCAAAAGTTCTCGGTAGCTCCATCGATCGCACAAAGAAGCGGAGAAGTGGGTTAGCGCGAAGCATATTAAAAACCCAACTTCTTTAGGGAAGCAAAATGACCCGCCTTATACCTCTCTTATAGTTTGTTCACTATGGGTGAGCCGATTTACCAATTGACTAACGATGTATATAGATTAAACGATACATATACAATATAGCAATAATATATATATAAGGTTTCTATTAAACATTTTAAAGTTTTGGGTTCTATTTTAAACATTTTAAAATTTCAAGGGCATATTTTAAACAGTTGAAAATATAAGGTTCTAAAATGTAAATTCACATTAACATTCAATGATCACAAGACAATAAAATAATATTCAATTATTTATACTTATCATATGATAACAACTTACTCATAGATAATTAAGTGCTAATAGAATTAGGCTAAGGCTCTGATTATCACTGATGGGTTTTCTATACCCTAACTAGATTAACACACAGCGGAAATAAAGATTAATCTAGGGCAAAAAGGGAACTAAACCCTAAAGGATCTCAACCTAAGAATAAAACCAACTTAAAAGAAATAATTAAATAAATAAATATGAAAATACTAACCTTTTAGAAAATCGGATTTCTTACACGCAAACCACGTTCGTCGAACTTGGAGGCAAGTACCCAAATGAGAGTACCTCTAATAGCTCAAACCCATGAACCAAAGAGAAAAGAATTCGAACTCCTAAGGTCCCGATACACGAAAGACTCTTACAAGGAGTAGGAATGAGAAAGAGAGAATGAGCAAATAAAGCCTTGACATGCCCCTCTATTTATATTAAGAGGAAGGGGGTTGGGATGTCTCTTTGGGGCGATGTGGGATACCTCAAAAACGTCCTATGGGCCCCATTTAGGTCTTCCTAACCGGTTCAACTCAATACACTTTGTATTAGTTCGTAAAGCTTCTTTATAATTAGATTCTAATTAATTTACCAACTATTAATAAATTAATAAACCAATTAATTATACATATAATATTAATTCTAATTAATTTTATTTCTCCTTTATTATTTCTCTTAACAGTTCACTGACGGCAACCCAAAAAGGACTCTACTTTTGACGACAGTCATACTAATTAGTTATGAACTTGGACACTAAATCCAATAATTTCGCATGTGACACATTTTGCTATGAAGGCAAATTACACATTTCGCTATAAAGGCAATTCCACATTTTGCCTTTGCACATTTTGCCGTATACACATTTCGCCTTTTGCACATTTCGCCTTCATCGTTGCACATTTCGCCTTCATGTCACATTTCGCTACCATGAACTGCACATTTCGCCATTCTTCATCAGTTTGCACATTTTGCCAATCTTTAAGATCAAACCCAAATTTTTTGATCCAAATAAGCTGTTTGATACTTGAATAAGCTTCTAATAAGCATGACAATGATGAAAGTACAAGTGGATGATCCAAAACAACAACAAATACGCTTTAAAGATCGAAAATGTATCAAACCTTATGGTTTTCAAAAATAAACAAAAACCATATTTTTTGATCAAACAAGCTGTTGTTTTTTGCTAAAGTTTACCACAAACTTATCACAAAAGATGGTAGATAAGAAAGTAGCAAGCTTTATGATGAAATAAGCTCAAACCAAAGTTAGCCGTGGCTTAATTTCTTATAAATAAGCCACGAATCATCCCAAACTAAGCAAACCACAAACACAAATTCCTCCTAGGATCTGATGCCAATTGTTACCCATAAAGATTCTAGCCTAAAACACACGATCCGGAGGTTGGTGAGGATTAAAGAGAAAGTAAGCCATATTATTGAATTGTAGAGAGAGAAAGGGAAGAGTGTGTGTTTCTAGAGAGAAGGAGGGGAAACACACACTTATGAGATGTTACATTATGCATCCTCACCCCTCCATGGAAGTATGGAGGGGATATATACAGTCTTATGTGTCGCCTAACTATACTAACTTGATGTTTCTAGTCCTTATTCGACACGACTATATTAAACTAATGTAATTCCGTAAAAGTTAACATATTTTAAGGCTAACAATCTTCCCCCAATATGTGGACATACGGAATTACTTACAATGTTCTTAACAAGTACGATTAAAACAAAATAAAGTTTTCCAAAGCATTTCCAAAGCTGAAGATGTCTTCTAAGTTCTCCTGGTCTTGAACTTGTACATCAGCTTGGATCTTCTGTGTCTTTACTTGTTCTTGAACCATTATAGTATGCATGAGTTGGATTAACTTCCCCTAATCCATGTAACATGTCTTGAAAAACTTTTTTCATAGACTCCTTTTTGGCGAAGTTTCTGAATCAGCTTTCCCTCAAACCAACATCCCTATCTTGAGCAGATTCTGAAACTTTGATGTAGATTGAACGATATTCTATTTGCCATTAATGTGCATGGTGGAATTTTATAGAAGACAAACCACACCACACCACATACTACTGCTACTTTTCATTAGGTCTTGGTGAACATTCGTTCGGGGGGTGCATGCAAGGAATCAGCAACAATCCTTCTCATGTATGTAGAATACTTCACAAACCATACTAAGTGAAGTAGTATACACTACTTCCCCCTAGAAGTTGACCTGGTGACATCAAAGTACACAAATATAACCTGCAAATCAAAGACAAGATACAAACATACCTAGCGTAAAATCGGCGGAAGATAAATATACAACTATATGATTTTAAGTTTTTCGATTCTATGACAAATAAATAAAGGATAGGATGAATGTGTTAATGCATTTGTGGTCTCCTGCAGGTTTTTAAGCAATGTACAAATTCCGGAAATTGTACAAAAATTTCAAGGATAGAAAAACGAATTTTACTGTAGCTTTTGTGGGGACGCCGTCAAGAAAATCCTGACGCCGTCTTCACATACTTTAAAGAAAAAAAATTCTTTCTAGAAAAAATTCTGCACGCATGTCCATTTAGTATTTCCTGCAAAATTTTACTTCAAATACCACAAAATTTATTAACACAATCATATGACTCAAACAAACACACAAAACGTGAATTAATCTAAACTGCTTATTCGATTTGTTTGAAAATTGGTTCATAAAAATCAGATATTTCCCCTACACTTATTATTGCAAAATACCTTTGATTGAGATTAAGACGTGGTTAAAACCAAAACAAAGCATACTTACAAAATATTTTCAAACAATAATAACAAACAATAAAGAATTAAAACACACGACATACCTAAAATGCGGAAATTAAAAGATTGGGCTGCCTCCCAATAAGCGCTTTTGTTTATTAGAGAGTCTTTTACCAAGACTCGGAATCCTATTCCTTACGTGACTTGATGTGTGCTAAAACACACATCGTTTTACCCTCAGAAAACACTCTAAATCAGACTAATAACCATAAAATATGATAAATTATATTGCAAATATGTTTGGTATGTGTTATTATGTCTTGCAGGTACAAAGGATTGAAAACAAAGCAAAAACAGAGATTTGCATACTCGACTCTATCAATTTTGCTCATTTTTTGAAGTTAAGATGAAATCTAAGAAAGGACACGAGCATATCATTGGATAGAGCACAAAAAACAAGTCCAACAGATCTGGCCCCGCTTCAATACTCGACCCGGTTCTCCTTGAACGGGCCGACCAAGTTAATATGGCTAGTTATAAGCCGAGCCCAATAAGAGTTGAAATAAACATTTTTTGCAAATATTAACACAATTGGACTCGTAGTCCAGTGGTTGGGAGCGTTAGCTTCAATATAAGTGGCGCAGGTTCGAGTCTGAGCCATGGCAGATTTTTATATTTATCTCCTTCGCCACATCAGTTGCCACATGGAGCCCAGTCAGCGACAACAGCCAACCAGAATCCCCCACGTGGCGAAGATAGTTGTTTATGTTCAAAAATATCCCAGCGGGCTGTTCTGCCAATTTTGAAACTTCATGGTTATTTTTAGGGACTAAATTTGTAAATATTGAGGGGACCAAAATGTAACTTTTCCAATTATATATACCCCTCAATATCACTCATTTTATTCATCTTTTTTTCCATTTCTCTAGCCAAACTCTTGTCTTTTTTAGCTTATTGTATTTGCTTATTGTTATTAATGAAGATGATGATTGTTAAGGTTGGTGTCACTTAGCTTATTTCTTTTTCTTAACCCTCTATTCCTTGTTATATTATTCTAATAAGCTCTTTTATATTAAATAAGCACTTATAAGCCTTATTAGCTTATTAAGAGCTTATCTTTTATAAAATAGTTTTTAGATTATTATAAGTGGGGTTTTTATTTTCTTATCTCTTTTATGTTTATATTTCTTTTAAGCTTATTCTTATAGTTTATTTTTGGTTTATTTAAATTTATCTTATTGTTCAGATAAGCTTTTCCTTTTCTTATTTGATTTAGCTTATTTCTCATAGTATTCGGTTTTTAAAAGGATTAGAATAAGCTTTCATTAGCTTATTTCAAGTGCTTATTGTCCAAGTTTATATTTTTATCATTTGTTTTAGCTTAAAGTTTGTAGCTTTTTCTATTAGCTTATTGTTATTAGATCTAATCCTTAAATATACCCGATACGCGTTTACTTTTCGAAGAGAACACCTTAGTTTCGGGTGGATTTAGATCTAAATTTTTAGTTTTTAATAGCTCATAGTTCCTTTTTAGCTTAATCTCTAGCTTATTATTGTTATATTGTACACTTTAACTTTGATTGTGTTTGAATGGAACAATTTCTACATCTAAGGCGATGAGCTTAAGGGTTTAATAAGCTAGTTTAATTTCTTAAGTTTAGATTTTATAGATTTTACAAGCTTTTTAGTATATAAAGTTTTTAACTTTATCAACTAATTAGTTTTATAAAATCTAAATTATAAATAAACTTAAGTGTTTTATTTAGTTTATTAAATCGGGTGGTTATTTCATTTTCGCTGCTTCAACCGGGTTCTACTTTCTTTCCTATTTCAATATTTAGTAGTTTTTAGCTTAATTAGATTAATATGTTTACTATTGTTGATTTGGTTGTTAGTATGATTAGTGAGTAGTTATTATATGCTTGTTAAGTGAGAAATGATTAGTGAATTAAGTGTGAAAATTTAAAAAGTGTTGTTGATTAATAGTTTTCGGATTATTTAGATTTCTTGTTTGGTTATTTTGACGAGAAAAAGCTGAAGGGATAACTAAACAATAATCTAGTAATTAATACCAAGATAAGAGATTATTTTCAAAATAAACCAACGTTCTGAGAAAATAGTTAATTAGACGGGTACTAATTCATCGATAAAAACTTACCTTCACACTTAAGGATCTTTTCACCTCACTTGACAAGCATATTCGTTTTTTATATATATTAGAACTATTTGCTTAATATTTCGTAGTTTAAAAACAAGCCAAAAATCTTTGATAATCAAGCATCAAATTAAAAACATAAACGTAAATCTCAAATTCATATCTCGCCATGGACTCGACTCCGGGAGGATAATTATTACTTTTCTTAAAGAAATTCTTATTTCTAACGGGAATATTATTACCGATACATTTTACGACAAATCAGTTTTTGGCGCCGTTACCGGAGAGATTTGTACGATTGTTGCGTTGTGTTTCGAGTTAGTGCTTTGAAGATCCTTTCTTTTGAAAGTTTATTTTTGTTTTTGTAAAAATTAATAAATAAATAAAAATTAAAAAAATATAAAATAATAATAATAATATAAAATAATAATAATAATAAATAAATAAATATCAAAAAATATTTTCCATTTCTATTTTATTTTTCCTTTCCTTTTATATATAAATTAAAAATAACAAAAATTATTTTATTTCACTTTAATGATCTTTATAAAAATCCAAAAAATGTTCTCTATTTTATTTAATATATATTAAAAATACCAAAAATAATTTTACTTCATTTTTAATATATTTTCAAAAATCCAAAAATATTTTCCATTATA